>PVIU01010792.1:0-68175 GCA_004026605.1 Ondatra zibethicus | reverse complement strand
ATATGTGGTACTGGTACAAAAACCACCATGTAGATCAATGGAATAGAAGAGAAAGTCCAGGGCTGGAGAGATGGCTCAGAGGTTAAGAGCACTGGCTGCTCTTCCAGAGGTCCTGAGTTCAATTCCCAGCAACCATGTAGTGGCTTAGACCATCTATACAGTGTGGTGCCCTCTTCTGGTAAGCAGTCATATATGCAGGCAGAAACTATATACTTAATAAATAAATAAACAAAACCTTTTTAAAAAGAGAGAGAGGGTTCAGATATAAATTCCCACAACCACAGATACCTGATTATTGTACAACATGCCAAAAATATACATAGGAACAAATACAGCCTCTTCAACAAATGGTTCTAGTAAAAATTGAATTCACACTTATAGAAGAATAAAGCTACATCCCTGTCTTTCACACTATACAAAAATAAAGTTCCAAAGAGGACAAAATACCTTAATGCAAAAGAATTCATGTCATAATACTTTTAAGCGGTAAAATACCCCTTCTGTACACTGTGAAGAATTGTCATGACCAGTAGATCCAGCCGGAGGGAAATTTTGTCCGATGGATGGAGACAGAGACAGAGACCCACATCCACATCAGAGCAGTAGACTGAGCTCCCAAGGCCCAGTTGAAGAGCAGAAGGAGGGAGAAGATGAGCAAGGAAGTCAGGACCACAAGGGGTTGGTCCACCCACTGAGACAGTGTGCCTGATCTAATGGGAGCTCACCAAATCCAGCTGGACTGGGACTGAATGAGCATGTGATCAAACCGGACCCTATGAATGTGGCTGCCAATGGGGGCGGACTGAGAAGCCATCGATAATGGCACTGGGACCTCTCTCTTCTGCATGTATTGGCTTTTTGGGACCCTAGTCTATTTGGATGCACACCTTCCTAGGCCGGGATGGAGGGGGGAGGGCCTTGGACTTCCCACAGGGTAGGGTACCCTGCCTTCTCTTAAGGATGGAGTGGGAGACAGGAGGGCTAGAGGGCGAGTGTGAGGGGAATGGGAGAAGAGGAAGAAGTGTAAATTTCTGAATGGAGAAATAAAAAAAAAGAAAAAGAAAAAGAAAAAATCCATGTGATAATACCTTGGGAAAAAATACAAAATACAAAATATGACTGTGGTCTCAGCTAGCTGATAAGCTTTTTATGCCCCATAGAGATTTTTTATTTTATGTATTTTATTTTTTTTCTGAAATCTGATTTCTAGAATAAAGTTTGCTTCTGGTTTATTTAAAAAAAAAAGAATTGTCACTTGAATTGGTTTAATAAAGCACTGGGCAGGAAGAGATTGAGTGGAGAACCAGACTAGGATAATTCTGGGGAGAGGAAGGGTGGAGTTAGGAGTCACCAGCGGATGAGAGAAGCAAGATGAAAATGCCCTTTGGGAAAGGTGCCCAGCCTCGAGGCTAAGCATAAATAGAAATATGGGTTAACTTAAATGTAAGAGTTAAATAGTAACAAGCCTGAGCTATTGGCCAAGGATTTATAAGTAAATTAAGCCTCTGTGTGTTTATTTGGCACTGGACTGACAGAACGTGAAAACTATGCTTACAGTAAAGTAGGGAACACACTCCAATATGTAGACATAGGCAAGGACTTTCCGAATAGGATTCTTTTTGTACAAGAACTAGTTACAACAATTGACAGGTGGGGCCTCCTTAAATAGAAATGCTTCTGCATGGCAGAGGAAAGAATGGGTCAAATGAAGATGCAGCCTACAAAATGAGACTGAGTATTTTTTTCTAACTCTACAACTGACAGAAGATTGATATCTAGAATTCACAAAGAACTAAAAAAAAACCCAACATGACAAGAAATTAAACTACTCAGTCAACAAAGGGGAAAATGAAAAGACAGACTGTTCTCAAAAGGCAACTTATAAATGTTCAGGAAAAAATATCACTAGCCATAAGAGAAATGCAAAGTAAAATTCTATTAATGTTCTATCTCTCCCTGTCAGAACATCAGTCCCTAGGAATACAAATAAGTAACAACAAATGCTGGCAAGGATGTGAACAAAAGGGAACCCTAATACAGTATGGGAATGTACCTAGTCTAGCCACTGTAGGAAGTCAGTATACAGGCACTTGCTGACTCAAAACACACACACACACACACACACACACACACACAGCCACATGATCCAGCTAACCCACTCCTGGGTATTACCTAAGAACTCCAAATCATCACAGATACAGTGCTTGCACAACATGTTTACTGCAGCACACTTTATGATAGCTAAGATATAAAACCAAATGAAATACCCATCACTAGCGGAATAGATGAGCCAAGTGTGGTGCATATGCGTAATGGAATGTTACAGCCATGAAGGAAAATGAAGTCATATCATTCACAGGGAAACAGATGCAACTGGAGAGAGTCAGGGGAAGCGGACTAAGTCAGTTGCAGAGAAACATCCCACGTTCTCACGATGGTGGGTCATAGATTTAATAAAGATACATACAGCCGTGTACAAATATTTGAGAGAAAATGAAAGCAAAACTGTCTTGGGGAGCAAAGGAGAGTAACAGGAGAGGAAAGAAGGGAGGATGGAGAATGTGTTAAAGGACACAACAGACTTGAGCGAAAATGCTCTCATGTTACCCAGCACCAGGTACATGAACATGTCAGTGAAAAATAAAAATAAAAAAAGTCAATCTATATTAAAACGACAGGTAAAAATCTAAATAATGACAGGCACAGTGTTTCATTTCCCCCATTATCTCTGTAATACTGAAGAGGGCAAGGAGACAGGTTGGAGGGAGCTGAACAGGCCAAGTAGAAGCTGCTTACAGCCAACAGAGTGGACCATCCTCTTCTTCAGAGGCACAAAGACATCACCACAAAACATCCCTGCTGGCTGAATGCTTTACTTGTGCTTTCAGTTTAGCGAAATGCCCTTGGGCTGTGTTAGGTGAGGCAGGCAAAAGAGAATCATTGATATTAGAAGCTATAAGAAGAAAAAGCGAAATTCACCAATTCCAGCAATTTGAGGAGAATCATCACAGTCAACACTCTCCCCTTCTGTCCCAGTCCTGTCACAACCTCCCCTGGTTCTGTTTGCTTGCTTTGATTTATTTACATATTTTGAACTTATTTTATTTGCTCTTCTTTTGACAGATAACAGATAATAGAAGAGAAACTACATTGCTCATTATAGTCACACACTCTTTTTTGCTTTATACAAGTTGTAAATATCTCTATGTGGATAAAATGTTCAGCTAAAGGCATATTCCAGAATGTTGGCAAGTATTTTTCCAGGTTCCGGCTATAAGAAATTACATAATGGAAACTCTCCCAGCCCCATTAGGCCATCATCACACAACAAACTCACCAAGTTTTTCAGGTTGACATCAGCATTTCTCTTTAAGAGGAAGGAGACAATTCTCATGTGGCCTCGCCTGCAGGCACAGATGAGGGGAGTGTCTCCGTTGAAGCCGTCTTGAACATCCACGTAATGGTTGTCTTCTTTCACCCACCGCCACACTTGCCCCAAGTCATTCTGGTAGGCTGCCTGGCAGATGGGCTGAGTCAAGAAGAGCAGAATAGTTCATGAAATATGGGCATGAACCACTGAGAAGAACAAAAACAGCAACAACAACAACAACAAAAACCACTACTCTAAGTCTACAATACATCCATGAAGATCTACTTACATTTTCCAAAATGGCTTGCGGGGTGGAATAGACAAAATGCAATCGGATGAATGAGTAAATAAATGGGTGAAATACTATGAATCTTATTCACTGAGGAAGTTTTTATATCATGACTGCAAATGAAGTAGAGATTTTCAGAAAAAGCAACATCAGGCTAGAGTAGAATTATGCATAGGGAAGGAAAGAGTTCAGGACAGCAATGGGTGATAAAGATCCCTAGTGACTTTCTCTGCAGCTGGTAAAGGAACTTTGGCCTGATGACCTGAGCTCTAATCTAAGAACCCACAGGAAGAAGTAGAGGACCAGGTCCTGCAAGTCATCTTCTGACCCCCATCCACCCCTGCCCTGTAGCATAGGTGTGCTCTCTTTTACACACAAATAAGTCAACATAAAAAACAAATGACGGACTCCAGACTCTTCTGCCTTTGGATGAAGATTACCACAGTGTCTCTCCAGGGGACTGCTAGACCATGGTCTCATCTGGGGCTACATCATTGATTCTACCTGGCATCAAATTCCTTGAGCTTAGGTGGCACTGGCCTCCCAGGCTCTGCAAACCTACAAGTTGCCACTGTGTGGTTTTTCAGCCTCTGATTGTGTAAACTAATCTATAAGAATCCCCTTAAATATTATGGATGCATTCTATTGGTTCTGTGCTTCTGGAGAACTGTGTCTGCTCTGAAGAGCCTGGGAGCAGGTAACTTGGAAGGTATATTCTCTTGTCAAATTTTAAAATAATTTTACAACAGTTTACCTTCTTGCTTCTCTTTAAATTATCATAGATTTCCTAATGCTGGGCTGCATTCCAAACAGGACACCAGCTCACTGGTAATTAGTGGCAGTTGTTTCGAATTCTCCGTAGTTCCCACAACTCCCCGTTAGACTACACCTAGTCCACTTCAACGATCCTTGTTGTGTGCCTGGCTCCTACTTCAAAGATCAGAATCCCTCTTCTTGGATTCTTTAAAAATCTTTAGGGAGTAAAATTAAAGATAGGAAGACCAAGAGACAGATAATTATCTTGAGAGTTTCTAGGGGCTTTTTCAGTCTGCACAGGGAATATTACTTAAATATGGCCTGATCTTACCTTTAGCCTCTCCTAGGCTTCCTGTAATCTAAACACAGTTTCTATATTTTTTTTTTTGAAAAGTAAAGGGTTAGAGGCCAGGAGTAGCTGAATGTATGCAAAGCCCTGGGTTCATTTTCGTGTGTGTGTGTGTGTGTGTGTGTGTGTGTGTGTGTGTGTGTGTAAAAGTAAGCAAACAAGCAGTGAACAGTTACCTCACTGTGGTGGTTTGAATGAGAATGGCCCCCATAGATTCATATATTTGCATGTTTAGTCCCCAGTTGGTGAACCATTTGGAAGGATTAAGAGGTGTGGCCTTTTTGAAGTAGGTGTTGTAGGACTGTGACAGACAGACAGCCTTAACCTGATGGCACTGTGTTATTGCCTGCTCTATCCCAGTCAATTAGTGACACTCCCTCCAGAGTGCTCAGACCTGGGGAATATCTTACACATAACTCCCCTGTGATGGCTAAAGAAACTTAATATGGTATCCGGCATCCCTAAGAGCCCTGAAATAGGGCTGGAGAGATGGCTCAGTGGTTAAGAGCATTGCCTGCTCCTCCAAAGGTCCTGAGTTCAATTCCCAGCAACCACATGGTGCCTCACAACCATATGTAATGAGGTCTGGTGCCCTCTTCTGGCATGCAGACATACACACAGACAGAATATTGTATACATAATAAATAAATAAGCGAGCCCTGAAATAGCTGTGAGATCCTAGTGACCTGCAGGTAGCATAAGTCTAGGCTAATGGTGCTTCTGCTCGGGGGTATCTAACCCTGCTTGTGTCAACCTGTTGTTTAACTCCTTGCTTATGCTGTGGGACTGGGGTGAAATGGTCTTTTTATTACTATACAAACAGAAAGAGAAACTACTGAGGGAAGTTAAAAGTGTTCTTGCCGAGCTGTGGACTCCATAGGTAATTGTAATATACACCTTTGATATTCACCTTTATAAACCCCTCCTTTAGCCCCCTTGGGTTTGGCATGTTGTTCCGCTCTAAGGCTGTTGTCCTTCTGCCAGCGGTAAGAACAAATTCATTTAATTTAAATTTGAATTGAGTCTAAGACTTTGGTCTTTTCCAGTGGATTAGAACTGTGGCAGTGTGACCTTGTTGGAGGAGGTGTATAACTGGCAAAGGGCTTTGAGAGGTTTTCTCTCTGCCTGTTGACTACATATCATGATGTAGCTCTCAGCTACTACCCCAGAGCCATAACGATAATGGACTGACCCTCTAAAACTGTGAACAAGCCCCCAGTCAAATGCTTTCTTTTACAAGAGTTGTCACAGTCATGGTGTCTCTCCACAGCAATAAACCAGCGAATAAGACACTCACTGTTCTGTATGGTTCTATTTGCTCTCAAATGAGCCAGTTTGTTAAGCGTGTAGTGAACGAAACGAAAAGAACAAACAAGTAGCAGATGGAAGCAGGGTGTAGCTAGCAAAAGATTAAGTCAGGAGTTCACGTCCGAGATGACTGAAATGGATTGATCAAAAGAACAAACCAAGGTCACTCCATGACAAAAAAAATTGACTGAAGAAGCTCCCAACTGAGCTCTCTCCTTACAAGTGAGCCTCCCATGCTGAACTTCCAGTTTCTGCTTGTTTCCCACCTATGAGAAGGCATTTTACGCCATGGGGATAAACAATAATAACTTCTTATGGAAATCATTTACCTTCTAGTTGTCTTCAAAGACACCATGTTTTAGCCATGGCCTGTTTTGCTGTTCTTTCTGTGGCAGGGCCAGCTGAGCCAAACTGTCCCTGGAGTAGGGTTCTTGGAGAACACTTAGGGACAAATGCACTTGAAGTGTGGGAGGGTCAACCCCACTTCAGGGGTCAGCTCCTCAATGAGATTAAACAGCACCGGTAATTTTTCAGGCTAATGTACATCACGGCCACCTAACTGAAACCCACAAGAAATATCCAGCATGAGCCCCCACTGACAACTGAAAAGATTCCCTGCTGTTTTGCTGTGCTGCATTTCCAGTAAGAGGCAGCTCAGTGTCAGAAAGCAGAGCCCACAGACACCGGGGTTCAGATCGTCATTGCTCTCTACCCTTGACTGTGTTATCTCATCTGTCTCACCCATCCAGTCTCCAGCTCATTCTCCCCACATGGTAGCTGCTCAACAATCCCCACTGAAGACCCTCTGCCATGACCAAATGAATCAGGATTCTGTTCTTAAGTGGACACAGCTGCTTCTCAAATCTCACAAATCCTGTCTAACTGCTTCTCCTACCAGTGCCTTACCTTCACTTTTGGTCCAAGTTAATCAGTTCTGTTTGCTGTATCCTTCACAGTTTTTGTTTCAGGAATATGATCCCAGTGTGGTAGTTTGAATGTAACTGTTCTCCTTAATCTCCTAGGGAGTGGCACTATTAGGAGGTGTGGCTTTACTGGAGTGGGTGTGGCCTCTGTTGAGAAAGTATATCACTGTGGGGACAGGCTTTGAGAGTTCCTACTCAGGATACCACTGCCTGCCACAGTCCACTTCACGTTGCTCAAAATCTCAGTTATTTCTCCAGCACCACATCTGTCTGCATGCCGCCACACTCTCCACCATGGTGATAATGGATTGACCCTCTGAAACTATTAGCCAGCCACCCCAATTAAATGTTTTCCTTTATAAGAGTTGCTGTGGGCATGGTATCTCTTCACAGCCATAGAAACCCTAAGACACCCAGTATGGTGATGCTGAGTGGTTGGCACAAATTTGGATTTTTGGGTTGCAAGGACGTGACGCTCGTGGATTAGTACTGTTACTTCACAAGTGTGTTGCTTCTGGCTTGTTCTCTTGCCCACCCTCTCTTTATCATTCTGCCGTGGAACAATGGAGCCCTCACTGAGTACTTACCCCCAACCATACACTGCTTTCTTTTTCTAATGGTGAGCCAGTACATTATGAATTACAAATCTGTAATTGTCACATCACCTAAAAACAGACCATCGGTGTTCTTGGCAGTGATCTCTCCAACTAGCCCGCTAGCAACGTGAGCGCAGTTACTGTTGTCTACACTTTCTCATTGCATTCCCAGAGTCCACAAACCGCTCTCTAAGGTGAGCAGCATTTTTATCCTCGCTGCACACAGGTGAAACTGGGAGAGATTGTTTTTGTATCCCAAGTCTCATTGTTCATAAGCGATAGAGACATGAACCAGACTCTGGAGCATAACTCTCATTCATTCTGCCTCTAGATACTTCCATCGTAAGTGTCTCTGGCTGTAAGACTTGCTGCCAACAGTAAGCTCCAGTTTGCACCCTCAGGATTCTGGTCAGTTTTCTCATGTCACGGACCTGCTAGTATTTGGCTGTATATTCAAATGCTTTCCCAAAACTAACCTGGAATTAGCCATATCTGAGGTAAAAAGAGGTGCTGGGTATGGAGGCAGCTGCCTGTAATCACAGGACTCAAGATAGAGAAGCAGGAGGAACAAGAGTTTGAAGCCAGACTAGATTCTATAATAAATCTGAAGTCAGCCTAGCTACCCAGAGACCCTGTCAAAACAAAACAAAAAACCCTGTAGTAGAGATCAGAAACAAACACAACCTAGCAAAATCGGAAAGTTTCAAGAAACAGGTAAGATTTAGAACAATTTAGATGTACTGATCATTGTGCAATCATCACTTTCATATGACAGGGCAGGGACCGTCTTTGAACAACTAGAATCAGGGAGAGGAAGCTGCAATAGCTTTATCAGGGAAAACAGACAGCAAAAGCTAGTAAACACATAGCACATAGGGTCCAACCAGAATTCTGCACATTTTGGTGAGACATGATGCTTTCCAGTGACCACAAATCCAAGCTTCGGGTGTGAACGTCCTGTGTTCTAAACTTCACTCCCCTACTTAGCAAACGTGTTATTTGGACAGTTCACCTGAGCCCTTTAAACCCTTGTGCTGAGTTCCCTCCACTCACTAACCATTCCTTCTACATAATGCTACAGAGAGAATTAAAATGTGTGGACGAAGCATTTTGCTCAGGACTGACTCACCCGAAACCCTCAATTAGTGCTAGATACTTTTCTAATTATTGAAGCATATGGATCCAATTAAGATGAGCAGAGGCGATTATGAAATAGGAGATGATTGCTGAAAGAGAGTGCAGAAATAACAGGACAGGGCAAAAATGGATTAACATGGTGAAAATTCTGGCTCCAAGGCCCAAGTGATGGAAAAAGGACAGATAACTCAGTAGAGAGAACTGTAGCTTGGCTGAAGTGCTTTTGTTAGGAAAATCTGGTTTGGTCACCACATTTTATTGTAATAGGTATTTGTCTTAAATGTATAGATTGGTAAACATAATTAGTCAAAGGAACAACATTGATGTTTGCCTAGATGAATGGGTTAATGACATAGGAGATAGGGTGGAGACAAGGGTAGAAGAGACTCCTGGAACATGGGGTGGGAGAACTGGTGCATTCCTAATGACTGGTGTCTGTTTGGGCTGAACGAAAACTGGAATGGCTTTAATCATCAAGAGTGGAATCACTGTCATAAACGACAGCTGGCTGGGCTGGTGTGGCAGTTTCTTCAGCAAATCTATGGTTGGAGAAGGGTGGAGAAAAGGAGCCTGGAGTAGAGTTGGGAAACCTGTCTGTCACCTGGGAAAATGCTGGTTTACCACCTCACGCATGAATTAGCAATATGGAGAAGGGTGGACTTGCAAGAAAGAAACCAGCAGAGGGGGTGGGAGCAAAGCTAGACATGTGGCCTAGCAGGAAGGGGAGCAAGAGCAAGGTGCACATGCTAGGAAACCATGAAGCCAAATTTAAACTATGGAGGAATCAGCTCCATGCTTCTCTTTGAGACATACCAAAATTAATATTGTCCATAGGAATTAAGAGACTAGGAGCTAGACAGATCCCCTGGTAGGCAGAAGGACGGGTAAAGCGCCAATGATTAGGTAATAAAAGTGGCAAATTTCCAAGATGGCTGACTTCCTCCTCACTCTCATGATTTGAGACAAAAGCCTGACATCTTCAAACAAGGCCTTGTAGGCTTTTGTCTCCCACCAGCAGACCCCTTTCCGTGACCTGGCTCAACAAGCTCAGAGCAGACCAGGAGTTGTTACACAACAGTTGTGGGCCAACCAACCATCTTCAGAAACTGTCAAATGACCCAGCTGTTGAGGAGGGACTAGATTCTTGGCTTCCCAAGCCCCACCCCTCCACATCCCCTCCTCCCTGTCCCCTTCCCTACTGTGTCATCACCCCCAGACCCCCACCTCTCCATCCCCCCACCCCCGCTCTGCAGAGGGTCTGTTTCTCTGGCTATTGGCTGCATGAGCATGGGTCCTCCCCTTGAGCAAATGCCTTCCTTCAGACTCTGCTGCTGTTTGTGGTGTTTGGGATGTCTCACCTGTCACCTATTGCACTTGGGATGGTTCCTGCTTTTTAATTCTTTAACCAGCAGAGAAAATGAACCCAGTCCAGACCCCTACACTGTGCAAACACCACACCTTGCCTTTCTTGGAGCAAACTGCAAAATTCTGGCCAGAATATTTGTCATTGTCTGTGTGTTTCAGGGGTTCTCCAGTTTGATCATTTTGCATAACAGAATAAAATAGATACAGAGGGCACCAATCCCTAGGTGTGCATAAGATTTCTTTGCTCTAACAACAAATAGGCTATTCTAAGACAATGGCATTCTTAAAATTAAAAATAGATAGATAGATACATAGATAGATAGGTAGATAGATAGATAGATAGATAGATAGATAGATAGATAAAATTTGTTGGAAAGTTTAAAGTGGAAGACCACTCAGAAGGTTTCCCTAGACACAAACTATTTTGTATTTAATGTAAAGAAGAGTTAAGAGGAGAAAAATGACCAGTGTTCTCTGTGTACATTTTAAAGGACAATGGGCTTAGCCTAGTCTGGTTTTAGGAAAATCTGTGGGGCTCTTTTTATATATTCTCATTTGAGGAATGAACAAATCTCTGAAGAGTTGGCTGAATTATGGTGGTATTGTAAAACACAACTCGAGTCCCACTATTGAGCCATTAGCTCAGAATATTTAGGAATCTGGTGAAAGCGCTGTGGCTGTCTCAAAGTTCTCTAGGGGATGTTGGTGCACAGAGGGCTGAGCAGAACAGCTTCCATAATGAAAGGGAGCAATAACAGAACACTATAGCTTGTAAACTCACGCCAGCCGAGGACTGTTCAACAGAGTTACATCCCCAGCCCCAGTATCAAATGGAGATCTCTCCCCTGACATCAAAGAGAGACTCTACAAGTTGAAAACTCACTTGCCAAAATCAAAAACATCTTATTTCTGCAGTGACTAAGATGTCATCAGTGACTTAAGGGCTTCAGACTGCCAATCCTGAAACAGATTACTGAGAAAAATAACAGGGAGGGACCTAAACCTGCCTCCCCTTGCAGTACGGAGAGTATTTGCTTCAGCCATACTCCACACTATTTGCGATTGCCACTAATTTGAGTTTTGTATTTTTGCCTATGAGATCCTTCAGAGGTATTTGTATATGGGTATACTTTAGATTTCATAGAGAATTTCATGTTAACATAATTATTTCCTAGTCCCTTGGCAGTGAACTAAATAAATCTTTCTTTAAAAAAAAAATTACAGCAGGAAAGTAAAAACAAATCTCCAATTTATTTTGTCCTTGAGATGGCTGAAGAGTTAAACATTTAAGTCACTTTGTGAACTATTCGCACTCCTCTGTGTGAAAGTAGCTAAACCTGCCTGCCTTGGCCTGTACTTGCCTTGACTCAGCTGCTTGACAGAGCAACACCAAACTGACAGGCAATCGCACCGCTTTGGTCTCTGATAGACACTCAACAAACCATAGCTGTTCCCATGACCCAGGCTACTCACAGCACTGTTTCATGGCCATTGCCATATTCACGGAATTGGAGGGCCAAAATGTCTGATCTTAACCTGCATTTGCACAAGACTGGGGTTATCTCCATGCAAGTAAGAGTCTGAAAGGCACCCTACTTGAGCCAGAGTTCTCTCTTTCAGGACAGTAGTGAGCTAGTCACACCCACCAGAGTTATCTGGGATCCCCCTCTTCAAAACTAGTTTTCTGAACCCTACGTGAGCTAGATGAGAACTCTGGAGTGACTGTCCTAGAAACTTCACTATAAATAAATTTCTCTTGCTGACACTTAAATAATTTACCAGAGTGGAGCCTTACTACTTTCCCAGAACAGTGAGATGGGCAAACTGTGCATTTACTCAAGAAACACACACACCTACATGCACATACTCACACACTCATGCTCACACATGCAAATTTGAAGTGGATGCCAAACAACTACCTTTCATGCTCGAAGATCAAAATCAAAGAGGTTCCTCTGAGTTTGGAGAATGGAATGCAGATTAGCAAGTTGATTTTGTCAGAGAGGGAATGAGTTATGAACAATAATGATATAATAATAATAATAATAAAACATCACTTCTTATATTCTTGTTCAAACATCACCCTTTGAAACATTACAAATGTATTTGATTGTAGTAAGTTACTTTAAATGTGGGAAAATGTTGTGTTATCAGTTATGAAAAGGAAATAATTAAAACATCAAGTTTACACTGCCTGTCACCTCTTCTACATGGTGATAATCTGGATTAATATTTGCCAGAGGTGAACTCCTTTCACATACAAGCTTAAAGGGTTCATGGATTCCATAGAAAAGTCTGCCAGTTTTTGGCTTTTTAGAAAATCCAATTAGCTACAAGTTCCTCCAGTGTGAACGGAGACACAACATAACCAACCACCACTCCATTTTCAAGGTTTCGGATGACCTCTGCATTAACATATATCCCATCATGCTCAACCTATATCTAGCTAAGACTTTAGTATTTCAAACTAATTTGTGTTAAAATATTAAAAAATACTAAAAATCCTAACACACAGGAACTTTTCTGACTTAATACTCACAAGGAAAATTAAACAGAATTGAAAAGAAGGCATAAAAACAGGGTTAGAAAGTTATATGTGGACAATATGAGCAATTTTGTAGCTGCTTTGGATCTCTATGTTCAGAAAGACAACATACCTCAGAATACAGGATTCCCATGCCTGTCCTTCCTGGCTTTGCTCCCCGTCTACAGCACAGTAGTGAATCTTCTGGAGGTGGCTTTAATTAACATTAAATTTCTTCCCGGAAAGAAATGTCCCTAGAAGTCCAAAGCCGTGGCAAGCCCTCTCTTTCCACACCTGGGAGTGCTTTCCCAGCAGTCTGTGACAGCAACAGGCCTTGCAGAGAGACTGGCTGATGAAGCAAAGGCATTGCCTTACCAGGTAATGATCCCAGAGCTGTATCATTGTTACAGCCAGGGGAACCGGTTTCTGAGTCATGTGTGCTCTGCCCGTGGAGGCGCCCAATAAAGAAGGAAGCAAAGGTGGGGTGCTGGGAGGAGGAACTACTCAGACTAGCAGGAAGAGTTCAAAATAGGACATTGTGTTTAGGAAATTTCTTAGTTGCAATCTAGGGTTCGGTGGCCATTACGGCCAGTCAACTCGTTACTGAGAGTCACGGAGTCTAGTTGGACAAACAATTCTCAAATTCCTCAAAACTCATTGCTAAGCATGTAATACCTTTTCCTAGCCACTTTAAGAGTCCTAGAAGCTAATAAATTAAACCTAAATTATTAATGTTTAATTTTAATTGACATGTGGCAATTACATACTTTTACATGCAGCTTTATGTGATAATTCAAAACAAGTATTATACATAATGGTCAAATAAGAGTAGTTAGCATTTTCACAGGTTTCAATGTAATTCCTATGCATGAGAGCCTTCAAAGTTCTCTCTCCATCTTATTTATAAGGATAAAATGCATAATAAGTCACTCTGAGGTACTCGGCACACTAAGGCTGACTCCCTGCATAACTCTATTGTGATACCTGTGGCTCACCCAACCTCCATCCCCACCAACACCTTCCGGGCCTGCAGTGGTCACTACTCTGCTCTCTGACCGTGGCATTGTGGAGACCAACCAGTGCCCTGCTCTAAGTTCTTTTGTGTTGTGTAAAAACTGCCTTGCCAGAGAGACTTCCTTTTACAGGAAACATTTGGCTCCACTGTGAGAAGGTGAACGACTGTTCATCTTGATGAACACATAGCAGCACCGTTGGTGCGACTCCACTGAGAGGTGCAGACTGATAAGTAGTTTACTCCTCCAAGGAGGAGCGATGTCATCCTATACAGTGGTCACTGTGAACTGGGACTGCAGAAGCACTGGGCGTGTGGAGGTCACGGCAGGAAGACAAGGCTGAGGACTTAGCAGACACTCCAAACTGAGGAATGGAAGCATCTCTCTCACCTGGACAGATGGTGATGCCTCATAGACCCTTCATCTGTCCTACTGCGGTGTTCATCAAGAGCCCAACAGAAGAGAACTCATGACTGCCCCCTTCCCTCCCGCCCCCTCCCCCACCGCCGAGACTTCAGCTCAGCTCAGTCCCTGTCCTTGCTGCGGCCAGCCTCAAATGGCCATCCATCCATTTCCTGGCTCTTCTTTCCCTCTCCAATCACTGTGGTCCATGTCCCATGTTCTGAAGCTCGACTCTGGCCCTGCAGCCTGTTTCTACCACCACAGCAGCGGCCCTGTCTCCAGCAGACTGGTTGCTTCCTTCTTCCTGAATAGACCCTCTGACAGCAGAGATCTATGTTGTGACATATAAGCTGTGATCTGAGAATGAGTATTAGTGATTAAGATTGGAGTGAAAGAATCTGTGCTTGTCTCCCGGAAAGGGGAACCTTCTGGCAAATTGCTGGCAATAAAACTGATCTATCATGTGAATTTGCTGTTATTAATGAAGAATGACATTGTAGAAAGACACTAATGTATTCATCTATATTTCTGATATAATATGCTCATGACCCATGAAAATTTTTAAGTTGTTTTAAATATCTCATTATTGTTTCTAAAATCAATTCCTGAATTACACATCTAAAAATTGACTCATCATATTTTGCTAAATATGCTAATATGCCAAATCTCTTAAATATTGTAAACATTTTATGTGCTGTGAATAGTATCAGTTATTCACATTTCTCTTAAAAGTACTGCTTCAGACTTTTCCAGAATTAAACGTCCCTTTCCACACTTCCCCACATACCCATGTAAGAGACAATGCAACAAGCTCAAGCCGGTTGATATGGTTTTCCCAATCATCTGAGGGATTTTGGAGGTCAAGGGGGTTGTGCCTATACCTATTTAGGGAAACTCTTTGACTCCATCAGTGGATATATTGCAACTTGAAAAGGAGGGGTTTTGTTTGTTTTGTTTTTTGTTTCTGCAGAGCCAGTGGACACAAACCAGGGTTTCGTGCATGCTAGGCAAGCGCTCCACCACTGAACTATATCCTTAGCCCTCTTGAGTTATCTTAATGATTGTTGTAAGAATTACATTCCTCTGACCTGGAGTTGCCGTTGAAGCCAGCCTCCCAAGACTTTCAGGAAACAGATGCCTTCCATACCCACTAATGATTGCAGCTGACTTCCTCTTCAGTGTGGTCTGATTTTGTGTTGTTTTTGTTTCCTAATACTCTTAAGCATCTTCACTCACCCTCTCTCCACCGGAAAAGTAATTCTCTGAGGCAAAACCTTTTGTAACCCTGTAAGGACCCATTTTGTAGCTTCCTTGTTGCTCCCCTTTGTTTCTGAAATAGTTAAAGCATCTTATCACGAGCTTAGAAGAAGCCTTCGCCCTGTCTCCACTGGGAAATTTACTCTCCGAAGCAAATCTTTCCTAACCCTGTAAGAACTCCTTGTGGATCCTTTCTACTGATCTGTGAAGGAAGAACTCTTCATTTCCCCGGCCCACTGTTGCCCCTGTTGCTGGCTCTTCACCCAAGCTTTCCTCTCTAACTGAACATTAAAGGTTTAATCAAGTGGTTTCCGACGAGCACCACAATTTATCTAGTTGGAGCCTCCATGCCGTGTTAATGCCATCTTGTGTGAAAGGAACCTGACACGTTTTATAACTGTGAACAAAGTAACTGTTTCGATGTGGGATTAACCTTGAAACAAAACAATAAAAAGACAGTTAATCCACTATAATTTGTAAAACTCATAAACACTAGGACACTAGATCCCAACAACAGGACTACCAGGCCCATTGAGTTAAATTTAAACTTCAACTGTTTCTGAAATTACATGGAACGCTTTATGCTAAAAGGTACTGTGTTGTTTCATTAAAAAGCTAAGGACTTTTGGTAATGCCTGAAGATGCTTTGATGTCACACCTAGGGCCTGGGAAGTTACTGTATGGCAGGTGGAGGCTAAGGACTTTGCTAAACATCCGACAGCACACGAGACAGCTCCTCACTGAGACAGCTCCTCACTGCGACATCTGTCTAGTCCACAATGGTGGTCAGGTAAAACAATCGAGGTCTAAACTAATGAGTCAGTGAGAGGGGAAGGAAGAGGATTTGAACAGTGATAGGGTTAGAATGCAAAATAGAAACTGATCTCAGAATAAAGCCTGATAAAATCACAATTATTAAAGAAGCATGTGGGGTTCACTTTGCCAAGCTGAACCCATTAGTACAAAATCATGTGAGAAAAAGAAGTTCCAGAAATATTTTCTGTCAAGAAGTCATGTCTGAATCAGACACTAAGGTCTTAAAAGTTCGAAGCTCCCGTCTGATTCTGTCTATCTAGGAGGACAAACTTGGCTACCCACAACCCCCAGGCTGTGTGGCACAGACCCGCAAGAGAAGTTTAGTAGAGCGCTCACAGACACTCGGGATTGTCACGAGTTCTCCAGCATTGTCTAATGACTCCCACTGGAGCGGATTAAGTACAGGAATGTGCTGATCAAAAATTAGCCATATCAGTAAAGTCTAATGTGGCTACTGTGTCAGGGTGACTGTAAGGCCACTTCTTTCTGCAATTCTCTTTCTTATGGATGATCTATATTTTGTCATTTAACTGAAAATTAAGATCCAGAGGCCAAATTACAATAATAAACACTGATTTGCTCATTTTAAAAAGCCAACTGAAGCCAGGCGGTGGTGGTGCATACCCCTAACCCCAGCACTCGAAACAGAGGCAAGAGAATCTCTGTGAGTTCAAGGCCAACCTGATACAGAGCAAGTTCCAGGACAGATTTCAAAGCTACACAGAGAAACCCTATTTCGGAAAAATCAAAACCAAAAAAAAAAAAAATAGGCAAACTGAGGGGTTGATGAGATGGCTCAGTGGTTATGAGCACTAACTGCTCTTCCAGATGACCTGGGTTCAATTCCCACATGGTTCAACCACATGGCGGCTCACAACTGTCTGTAACTCCAGTTCCAGAGGATCTGGCAACTTCGCACAGACATACATACAGGCAAAACACCAGTGCACATAAAAATAAATAAATCTTAAAAAAAAAAGCAAACAGAGACACAATGCAGTTTTAAAGACTTCATTTAAACACTGAGCCTGGTGGTACAGGCAAATAAGCCCAGGTTCTCAGGAGGAGACTGAGACAGGAAAAAGGTAAGTTCAAAGCCAGCCTCACTCAGCTACAAAGTGAACTCAGGTCATCCTGTACAAATTCTTAGACCTTGTCTCAAATAATAAAATGAAAAGTTAAAAAAAAAATAAAGCAAGGGCTATGGTTCAGTGGTAGAATGTTTGCTACTGGCTTAGCACACACAGGGCTTAGGTTTAAATCCCAGTACTACAAAAAGAGAAGGGCAGGAATCGTTTCTGTCAACAGTGCTTCCTGAGCTAGGCAGCTACAAGTCAGAAGTGGTTCAAGGAGCCCTTGCAGGACATTCCAGGGAAAAGCATTCCTGCAGCACACAGAGAAATAATAAAGTAGCAATTGGTGGCAATCGTACACCTGCCATATGGTCTGTCCTGTGGGGAAAGTCTACAGTTAAATAGTGCATTTAGCCATTTCCAACTGGGTTGGCCTTCAATTTTGCTTTTCTTTACCATAAGAATTTATAAGACATATCCCAATCTAAATGTTATTTCTGTAATAACCTTCAAACAAGGTTATCACTACTTAAGAGGTTCACAGGCTATTTCTACTAAGGCATTCATCAGTGCTGGCCTACATTTTAATGTAGTATTTTAAACGTTTCCAATTTTAAAAGTCTTGCTAATGTTTAAATTAACTTAAAATTTTCCAGTAAATAAGGAATTTGGGAAAATGGAGAATTAGCAGTTGTCAACCAGCTCTTAAATCAGGAAATATCAACATTGTACGTTTACATCTAAAGTAGGTCACAGCAGGGTTTAGCACTTAAGCAACATTTACTTAACCCTGTGGTGTGTTTTATTCTGTGTCACAATCTCCTGAGTATTCTCAGTATCAATCATGATCATGTGCGCTCAGGGAAAAACAAAGAGGACATTCATATTTAAAGGTCCCTGCTCATTGGAGTTTATGATTTGTATATCCTAATTTGTGTGATGTCAACATAGCTGAGGCAAGAATTTTCACTTGATTTAGAAAGAAAAAGGAGCCAGGCATCATGGAGACTGAGGAAGGAAAATCAAGAGTTCAAGGCCAGTCTGAGATACTAAAGAATCTGTCTCAAAAAACTAGGGAAAAAATAGATAGAGTAGATAGATAGATATTTAAAAAC
This sequence comes from Ondatra zibethicus, assembly GCA_004026605.1. Taxonomy (NCBI): domain Eukaryota; kingdom Metazoa; phylum Chordata; class Mammalia; order Rodentia; family Cricetidae; genus Ondatra; species Ondatra zibethicus. Next base: position 49,882 of record PVIU01010792.1, on the reverse strand, counting down.
AAAACTAGGAAGTAACTATTGATGATCAGTTTTTTACCAAATGGAGTTTTCTGGAGGTAGTTACCTACAAATGCCATTTTCTCCTCTTGTGTTTCAGGAGTTAGTTAGATGACCTAACACCTTAAGCCTGTTTCCTAGGAAAGTGAGGTCCACAGCATGAGACTCCGTGAGTTCACCAGCTCAGACAAGGGAAAGAGAGAGCTGCCTACTGCATTTGTTGCACGATAGTTTTTCTTTACTTCTGGTACCCTTTACATTTGAAAGGGGGTGATGTAACTCCATAGCCTGATAGGGGCTCAGTGTTCATTGTATACATTGTCTGTTACTTTTCACTTACTTTAGAATAAAGAATTATGTAGGGATTTGGGGAGAAAGAGGATTGTTTTTTAAAACTTGGCTCACTAAGGTCAAAGCTGCGTTGTGCAGGTTCCTCTCTTCGTTCTCTTGACTCTGATCTGCTTTCAGTCCTTGGCAAAGCCTAAATCTTCTCAACTACCCACTCACCACAAAGTTCTTGGTCCATGGCCTCCATTTTACAAGGAGCTTAGACTACTGACTCATGTTGTGCCCGGATCGTAGAGTGCTCCCAAAACCAACTAAAAGACTAAGTCTTTATTCTTATTCAACTTAGAACTCGAACTCTCCGTGTGTCCAATGTATTGGTGCAATCAGAGAGCGCCGAGCTCAGTTGGGAGGTTGGGGTGAGGGAATTCTAAGGTTCAGGACCCCTGATTGGCTGACATTTGTCTAAGGGTGCTCTGGCAAAAAGCGATGGGTGTGTGCTGGCAGGTGATCCTATGTACAATGGTTGGAATATTAGGAATTCCCTTTGAATGGTCTGTTCCTGGGTGGTACCTGGGTGGTCTCAGTTTGTGATCTTTCTTGGAACCAGGTATTACCTTAGGGTTAACTACTGAGACTCGGGCCTCTATTGAGCTTGTCATGCCTGGGTCCTACAATTCACAGAAATTTTCTTTTGTTTTGTATTGATTGACTAGTTGCTTTGACACAGAGTCTTACTCTAGCTCAGGTTAGCCTTGAATCACAAATCCAACCAAACTCAACCTTCCTGAGTGCTGGGTTTGCAACATGAACCTCTATGTCTAACTAGAAGCTTTCTTTGGTGTCCTTAATCTCTCTCCTTTTCTTCTGTAGTTTACATTTCTCGTCGTTACAAATCTGACTGGAGCCCCGTGTGTGATGAAGAGTTTCAACAGGCTGCTGAAACTGTGGCAGAATGGAAATCTGCCATGACACCTGAGGAATAAAAACACACACCTTTATTTTTTTAGGCAGATGTTTTATTTTATTTGTGTGTGTGTGTGTGTGTAGGCTGTGTGTGGGAGTTTGTGCATGCGTGTGTGTGTGTGTGTGTGTGTGTGTGTGTGTGTGTGTGTGTGTGTGTGTGTGTGTGAAATATGGGTGTGAACTGTGAGCAAGAATTCCTGGAAAGAAGCTGTGTCTGTAACAACTGGTTGACTGAGGGAAGGAGGTTGGGATGCTGCAGAGCCAGAGCCTAACTCACTTTATCTTACGCTAGATTTAGCCCCCCTGACAGCCACTCCTTGGCCACTTCCATGTCAGATTAACATTATGTAACTGACAGATAATAGAATCTTTTGTAATCTGTTAACTTAGCATACTACTAATTTACATCCCCCCCAAAGCTAAGAATGTCATCATTTTATAGGAGAGATTCCCCCACCTTGAAATAACCCCTGCCTCGCTGATGTTTCCACCAGCGTACTTTGAGAAGCCTTGATTTACAACTCTCTTTGCTCTGTTGTTAGAAAACTGCTTCCACATCAGAAGCTTATATTCTGGGGACACCAAGATGTATGTGACCAGGCCATGGTTACTCATATTGCTCCGGAATAAGTCGTATCTTGTATGCCTTTGAGAAGACACCTGTTTCTTTCCACAGTAGAACCGACATGTGGAGATCAGATGACAACCCTTAGGAGTTGCTGACACAGGGTCTCTCCTTTTGTTTCCAGCTCTGTGCTGCACACTCCAAGGAAGATGTCCCCCGAGCCTCTGGGTGATAGACCTGTTTCCATCTCCCATCTCATCATAGGGATGCTGGAACCGCAGGCACGTGCCATTGTATCAAACCTCTCATATGGGTTCTTGGAATTGAACTCAGCTTGGCAGGCTTAAAAAGTTAACGTTTCTACCTATGAGTCTTCTTTCCAGCCCTAAACAAGTATTTTGAGATCTGTATTTATCTGGGTTTCCCACAAACGGACATACAAATCAAGAGAAAGCATATCAGCAAGGCAAAACTTGATCAAGAGGCTGTGATATTGATAAAATGGGAGGTGCAACACACAGAGGCAGGAAGTGAATTTCGGTTTTGTACTAATGACGGTGGCAACTGTGTCTTTCCCCCATTGGCTAGAGTCCAGCCTCACAGTTTTTCCCAACCATTTCATGAGCTGATGCAAAGGAAATGAAAGAAAGGGAGAAAGTAGAGAGGCTCTTAAATTCAGAGAATGCAGCAAGGCCTTTGTGTAAACATACATTTTACCAGGTAGGGGGATTAAAACATTTTTATAAAGAGTTTAAAGATGGGGGAGATAAAAAGATTTTCATTAAAATCTTACAAAGTAGTGAAGATGAAAAGATTTGAATTGCTTTGTTTTAAGCAAACATTTCAGTGTTTGACCAAAAAAAAAAAAAAACACTAATATTTAATGTTTCTTACACTGGAGAAATACAAGAACTTTTAATATCCCCTATCATTATTAGTATTATTATTATCGTCATCATCCTTGTCATTATGCAACATGCCTATGAATAATCCTAGAGTTTGTAAAATGAAAGTCCCTCTACCCCCATCAGAGGCGACACATCAGTCTCTTAGCTAGGACATGGATACCTAAAAGTAGGATTGGGCAACTTGGGGTTAAGGGGCAAGCAATCTTTATTTTCCTCTTTCTCACTGAAAAGCCTGGAAGGAGGGAGCCCAATGATAATCCTAACAGTTTACCTGGCTTCAAACATAGTTCTGCATTTGTATCTAAATGTGCTGGAGTTTAAGATTCTGAAAATACTTCAAATAAAACAAAGGAAACTGAACAATGAATGAGTAACACCTGTAGCACGATTAATGAAAACCCAGAGACAGATTTGCGGTTCAGCCTGAAGGTGAGCCACTGGCTCTTACCTCTATCTCAGTCTGAAATGGCGATCCTGCCTCCAGGAATCTTAGAATGAGACTGAGACTGAGAGTTGTCTCCTCTCGTCTTATATTTCTCTCTAGGGCTGGGATTAAAGGCGTGCACCGCTACCGCCTAGTTTCTATGGCAGACTATCATGACTACTAGTATTAAAGGAGTGTGTCCCAACTGCCTGGTCTGTAAGGCTGACCAGTGGGGCTGTTTCACTCTCTGATCTTTGGGCAAGCTTTATTTATTAAAATACAAATGAAATATCACTACAGACACCCATTATCTTCTTGTCCAACTCCAAGCAGCTAGACTTGGAGGGGTGTCTTTGAACCAGGGCTACTATCTCAGCTGGATCCAGGCATGAAGAAGCCATGTGATCCTCTATGATCCACAATCTGTGAGTTCAGAACAGGTTATGGAACATGGACTTTGACCTACTAAATTTTCTAGACACTACTGTATTCTTGTTAAAATTATTTTTCTTATTTTGATTCATATCTTCTCAATGTAAATGATGTTGCTCCCCAAGGCTGAAAATGGTCAGGAAGAAAAAGGAGACAGTTCAATTACTGTGTGACAGAGTACATATGAGATCTCTGTGACACGTAACTTGAGGGCAGCTAGAATTGGAGTGTTTACAGCAATGGTTCCCAACCTTCCTAATGCTATGATGTTTAATACAGTTCCTCATGTTGTGGTGACCCCGACCATAAAGTTATTTTCAATGCTACTTCATGACTGTAATTTTGCTACTGTTAAGAATTGTAATGTATCCGGGCGGTGGTGGTGCACAACTTTAATCCCAGCACTCTGGAGGCAGAGGCAGGCAGATCTCTGTGAGTTCGAGGCCAGCCTGGTCTACAAGAGTGAGTTCCAGGACAGTCTCCAAAGCCACAGAGAAACCCTGTCTTGAAAAACCAAAAAAAAAAAAAAGAATTGTAATGTAAATATTTGTGCTTTCTGTTGGTCTTTGTTGACCCCTGTGAAAGGGCCCTTATACCCCTAAAGGGGTCAAGACCCAGATGTTAAGAACATCTGCTTTAGATCATTTAAGTATTGGAGAGAACAGGACACTAATGGGAAATGAATGCCTTTTTGGAAAGATAAGTGGGCTGTCAAGAGAACTGATGTCATGTTTGTGAAAACGGGCTTTATTGCTTTTGTGCTAATAACACTCCCCTGGAGCAGTGATTGAGGGTAGATCATTTCCTCTGTGGAAGCAGATTGATCCTGAAGAGCATGCACAGCCCTCTTGCTTTCCAGGAGTTGGCTCTTTTACTCAGAAGAGGGAAGACGTGCCAAGTTTTGCATGACCATGCCTTGCAAATCTGTGAACTCTCGAAGGCTTTCGCTTAAAATAATCTTCATACAAATTTGGTACATTTGGAGTGATGTGTTCTGGTCCTTTTCATTTACCTAACTAGGTATAGAATATGTCTGTAAATCTAAAAGGATTAAGAGGAAGGACAGTTAAAAGCAAGTTTCCTGTGTAGCTGGAGGAGTAGCTCAGTTGATAAAGGGCTCGCCTTGAAAGCACAAAGACCTGAGTTGGATTCTCTGAATCCATACGAAAACCAAAGAAAAACATAGCCAAAGGCCTGGGCACATACTAGTAATCCTAGCATTGGAGAGGCAGAGATGGGCAGATCTCTGGGGTTGGTGACCAGCCAGTCTTACCTACCTGCTGACCTTCAAAACAGTAAGAGACTTCGTGTCAAAGATTAAGAGAGGTAGACAGCATATTGAGGACAACTTCTGAGGCTGTCTTTTGGCATGCACACACTCATGCACACATTCACATAGGTGGCTCATAAAGTCCTTAAATATATATTGCATTTGCTGTGCCAGGCAATAACCAGGCCCTTTACTTGTATTAACACAATTCACATTGCCAACAATCCTACATATGAGGTACTTACCATCCTTTGAAAGATGAGGACTTTGAGATACAGAGACCTGAAACAACTTGCCCAGGGCTACACAATAAATGGTAACACAGAAAGGAAAGCCCAGGAGATTCAACTTCACAATCTTTGGTTTCAAGATGTGATCTTATTTCTTCAGTCCATGAACACATACGTAACTAACTTATTTGCACAGTCCAATAGCTAGACCTTTCCATGCTACAAAACAGATTTCTTCAGTACCATTTTTAGCTGCCTGGCATTTCCTTGCTATAAGCCATAACTTTCATATATTTAGCTTACCAGAACTTTCTACCACAAGCAAAGCACATCACATATTTTTCTAGTTTAGACATAATAATTCCTTGAGATGCTAATGAAACCTGCTACCATCCATGGACGATGCAGCGTAAGAACTTAATCCACATGACCCCATTCAGTGCATCTTTACAATAACCCCATGAGATTGCTGCTAGTATTATCCCCATCCCACTGATAAGAAAACCGAGCCTCTGAGAGGTAAATTTATCCTCTCAAGATAACAGGCAGCAAGAGGCAAAGCCCAGACCCAAATCCAGCTCCGCCTCTGTGGTACTCCTCTATACGGATGGCTGTGCGGTCCAGCTACCCAGAAGAAATGCCGTTCATTTTATCTCAATGGGCTTTGTTTACTCCTGGCGGCCAGTACACGCCCTGCTGCTGTGATGGCTTCACCGCTTCTTGATCATGCCTCATTGAACTACCCTAAGCACAGGTACACCACTGATATTCTATGTTAATGTTTCTGACTTGGATTTCTTAAGTTTTTCTATAAGTCAATCAGACCAACGATTGTCCTGGTCTTACGAACTCTGGCCATCTAAATGCCATAGCTGATAAATAAGTACTGCTTAGAATGCTTCCATTTTGTGACACTATTTTGGGGGAGATATGAACAAATGTCTACTTATTCCAGATAGCGAACAGACGACAAACCAAGGTAAGGATGGGTACCACTGAAGTCCAACAAGGTGAACCAGTGAGTTTCTTGGGATTTGTCTTACTTTGTTTTCTATTGCTGTGATGAATACCTTGACCAAAGCAAACTGAGGGAGGAAAGGAAAGTTGTAAGTTTCATCTTACAACTCCCAAATCACAGTTCATCACTGAGAAGTCAGGGAAGGGATTCAAGGCAAGGACTGAAGCAGATACCATGAGGGAGTGTTACTCACTGGCTGGTTCACTATGGCTTGCTTAGCTGGTTTTCTTATATAACCCTGGGCTATTTGCCTTGGTGTGAAATTGCCTATAGTGAGCTAGGCTTTCCCACAGCAACCATCTATCAAGAAAATAGACCCACAGGCCAATCAGATGGCGGTAACTCCTTAATTGACCTTCCTTCTTCCAAGGTGATTCTAGTTTGTGTCAAGTTGACCAAAAAACTAACCAACATAAGATTTCTTATAGGTCTATGTGGGTCAGGGGTTATTTTCAGGAACAAATGACTCAAAGTCAGCTGCCAAACCATGTTCAAGAAATCTGGAAACCTGGAGCACACCTCACACACTGCAGACAGCTCAACAGGTATCCTGTCCTGGCATCTTGACTGATATGGTTCTTCCAGGAAGCTCACCTTGTTCGGAAGTATCCTTTAGCAGTCAGTCCCTGTGTCTTAGATATGCTCCCAAAATGAAGGGGACTAGTGAATCTGGTCAGTTTCAGAATTTCCTGAAGCTATTGAGGTGTTTATTTCCTGATGCTTCCCTGTGAGATGAGAAGTTTTACCTCCTCTCAGACCATCCGGCTGTTTCACCTCCTGTGTCTTAACAAGCTTCCTACCAAGGCCTTACTCTAAAGAGGAAATTACTGCTCTGCAACCTCTCTCTGGGAGCAAAGCTCTCCTGGTAGCCACAGAGACAAGCAGCAGGAGGCGACACTTTTGCCAGTAGTCTAAGAAGGCCAGATAAATTAGAATCTGATGTCAGATCTTCTGTACATTGTCATGGTCCTTCCCTGAGGACTTCACTTCCCTTGATGGCTCCTGATGGCACAGAACATGTATACATTCCTCTATAGTGGTATATTATTTGTATTTTAACAAATAAATCTTGCTTGAAGACTAGAGACAACACTAAAGCCACTAGAGGTCAGGTAATGGTGACCCACACCTTTAATCCCAGGATTTGGGAGAGAGAGGCAGATAGATCTATGTGAGTTCGCGACCACCCTGGGCTATACAAAATGGTGGTAGCCTATACCTTTAATCCCAGTACTAGGGAGTCACATGCCTTTAATCCCAGCACTAGAGGGAATATAAAAAGGGAGGAGAGAGAGGTCTAGTCTTCTTAGTTTGTGGTTGCCCAGCCTTGGTAGAGGTAAGACTTCTCTAGTGGCTTGGTTGCTTTCCTGTTCTGGTTTTCAGGTTGAGCCCCAATATCTGACTCTGGGTTTTTATTCTTATTGTTTCACTCCACAATAGTCCTTCTTGTCTACTGAATGTCAGAGTGCATTTACCAGGACCAGCAGCTAGCCAGTTACTATGCTCAGACAAGAGAGTGGAAAGTCTTGCAAGCACAGCTGTGGATAATGAACAACAATGGAGCAAGGATGGTCTGGAGTTTGAGACTATGCTCCAATGAGACCTTAGCTCAATATGTTACACAGGTCACTGGATTTCAATGTGCTCATCTGGTGTCCTGTGTGAATCTCAATCAACATCAGCTTTCCTTTCATCATTTTTGAACCGATAGGCCCATGGCCTCACACCTGTTTAAACCGACATCACAATCATGTCCTGATCAAATATTGCAAAGAAAACCAAGAAACGTTGCAGCATGCCTGAAAATAAGAGTCTCTGCTGACAGAGCAGTAATCTTGGCTTTGCCCTTACAAGCTTGTTCAGCCCAGGCCGACTACAGATCTCTGAATATGCTTTTCCTTTCCTGGTTATTGTCTTCTGTCACTTCTTCTGCCTTTCGAGATAAAGTTTTCTAGTATATCTTGGACTGCCTTTGAACTGGATATCCCCCTGCCCCAGCCTTCTTAAAGAAGAAAGAGAAATATATGTAATGGTCTGTCCTGCCCCTTTTTTTTTGTTTTGTTTTGTTTTTTTCGAGACAAGGTTTCTCTGTAGCTTTGGTGCTTATCCTGGAACTAGCTCTTATAGATCAGGCTGGCCTTGAACTCACAGAGATCCACCTGCCTCTGCCTCCCAAGTGCTGGGATTAAAGGTGTGCACCACCACTGCGCAGCCTGTCCTGTCCTTTTAAGAGACAAGCCCTGCCCGCTGAGGCAGGTAGATCTTTCCTGCTTGCAGTTCAAGTCTCTTCCTTTTCAGTCTCTCTCGCTCTCTGTCTCAAAGAGGCAGCTTCTGTCTTTCCCTTCTCCCCACTTCTCCGTTTCCTCTCTCTTCTGTCTCTCTCTCTCTCTCTCTCTCCTCCCCTTCTCCCCTTCTCCCCTTTCCCCTCTGTAACCCACTAAATAAACATCCAACCTCACTCTGCATGGTGTGCCTATCCATGTCTTTATCTCTTGTCAGCCACATGGCTCCCTGCCTGGGACCAGCCACCTTCAGAGATCTGCAGCATGGTCTTGTGGAGTGCTCATCTACCTGTCTCTCCTCGTGGGACTGGCTGCCCCATCGAGGTCTCTCACCCACCATGTGGCTCCCTGCCTTGGACTGGTGGCCCACTGCAGCCACTCAGGGAACTGTGTCGTACCTGCCTGGGACTGGCTGCTCTTGGGACCCGCTGCCTGCTGCCTGCCCCCACTTCAGGGACCTGCTGCATGGTCTCATGGCCCGATGCCTGCTGCACCCACTCGGGGATCTGCAACATTTTACTTTTACCATTGCATATGCTATACATTTATTACTGCTAATATGCACCAATATAGCCAAACTACTTCCTCTGCTTTTATTTATTTATTTATTTTGGTTTTTCGAGACAGGGTTTCTCTGTAACTTTGGAGCCTGTCCTGGAACTAGCTCTTGTAGACCAGGCTGGCCTCGAACTCACAAAGATTCACCTACCTCTGCCTCCCGAGTGCTGGGATTAAAGGCATGCACCACCACTGCCCGACTTCCTGTGCTTTAAAAGCTTAGGCCCACTAGCATTAAGTACACTTGAGTTCTCCAGCTCTCTGAGCCGGCTTGGTTCCTTGACAGCCTGTTTCCCACAACGTGCTGAGCACGAGGATCCCGGGTATGCATGACCGCTCACTCTACCCAAAGCTAGCATCACTATCTCCATCTGGAAAAATAGACTAGTTACAGAATTAAACGAGCTGCTGATTATGGTGGTTTATGCCTGCCATCCCAGCCGCCAGAAGGCTAAGACAAGAGGATCATGGGTGTGAGGTCAAAATGAACCACATAATAAAAGACTTTGTCTCACAAAAAAGTGGAACAGAACATCAAATGAGTTAACAACTTGAGGTATCTAATCATAAAGTACATAGGACACTGTCTCCAAAAACAGCTGCCGATATTTCCTCCCATCCCCGCACCTGTGCGCTGCTCCAGGAATAACCATGTGATGGGCTTTCACACATGCTCCATCCTATATCAGACTAAGAGGACTGTTGTCTTCTTTTTTTAAGATCATTTATTTATTTATTATTGTATACAGTGTCCTGCCTGCATGTACCCCTGCCCACCAGAAGAGGGCGCCAGATCTCATTCCAGATGGCTGTGAGCCACCATGTGTTTGATGGGAATTGAACTCAGGACCTCAGGAAGAGGTGTTCTTAACCACTGAGCCATCTCTCCAGCCCCCGACTGTCGTCTTTTTCACCTGTGCTTGGGATTTACCTGCCAAGTAAAGACCGTTCAACGTTGAGGGGCACAAATTCCCTGACAGAACACTTTCCTCTGAATGCTTAGACTACCAGTGCATAAAGATACGACTACGACATATATTCAGGGTCTCTTCCCAAATATAAGAGCAAACGAACTCTCTGGACTGAGAAACAGACTAAGCCTGCATTCATGAAGAAGGGGTGTGTTCTCTGGATGCTGCTTAAAACTTATGATTTTCTAATCCCTTGGGTTTAGAGCTGTATTAGTTATATGCTGGTGTATTCGGGATAGTAAACATTGGGTCTCATTTGTTTGTTTGCGTGACTGTCATATTTTCATAGACACACCAGAGATCCAGAAAGCCCAGGAAACGTTTGGATTTCCCTTTGACTGGATCTTACCTCCTGACAGCCTCCATTCATGGGTGGTCCGAGAGCTCTTATTGATCTTACTCTTGGTGCAGTCTCATTAATCTATGAAGGGGCTAATTAGAACATTCCTCTTCTTTTTGTTTTGTTTTATTGCTTTATGTAGCACTAAGTGTCCTGGAACTCACTCTGTAGACCAGGATGGCCTTAAACTCAGAGATCCGCCTGCCTCTGCCTCCCAAGTGCTGGGACTAAAATACTGCATCACCACCGCCTAGCAGTATTCATCCTTTCAATGTCACAACCCTAGCATGTGCTCCAGGCTCAGAAAATTGTATCCATTGCCATAGAACCTTGGGTGCATTACTTTGATTTGTAAATTTATAAAATAAAAATGAAATGAACGCAATGAATAAATGTAAATTTACGCATGTATCATAGAATATATATGTTTAAGCATTCTGTGTGCTTCACATTTCTTTGACTATATTTTATGAAAAAATTTCAAGATAAATATTTCAATATAAAAGTGTTAAAATGTACGAAATTGATAATAAAAATCTCCTTCTTCAGAACATGAAGATGGATAAAAAATAATGAGACAGAAAACATAGAAAGTATGGGAAGAGCATTCCAGTGATTGAAATTCTGAAATTTGCTCTCATTTATTTTTCCATAGCTTTTATACCCAACATAAATGGGCAGGGGGGAATAAGGTAACAAAAGACTTTATTAACATGATCCTCACTCTGAGTCATCAAGTCATTAGCATTCTGTTGTCTAAGCGAAAGAGCTCTACGTCACATAGGCAGACCTCATAGTTCCTAAAGAAAGAGCAGCAGTACATTTGCATATCCTGACCCCCTGTCAGATGGCATGGACCTACTAGATGAGCTATCTTAATCTCAAAAGAACCAAGCAATCACCTCCAGAGTTAGGATAGGCAACTATGCTTGTCAATCTCTCTGACCGTCAGACAAGGTGGGCATGGGCCTGTATTTTTTTGGCCTCCACAGGTCTTCTTAGTAAATTTTAAGTAGTATTACCCATGAGCTTTTGAACTTTGTTTGAATCTAATCTAATTTTGACCCTTGGCTCATAATTATGACCATTAAAGAGCCACAGTCAGGAGTCTCAGCAATAAGGAAACATAAGGCTGGGGAAGCATTGAAAGATAAAGGGACCACTTAGCTGACATTAGGACATAGGGCAACCTCCTACCTATCCCTACACCTAAGCTATCTATACAAGAGAGTCCAACACAGGAAATTCCACATACCTTAGAAGCTGGTCCCCCTCAGGGGGATTAATTAATGTAATTACTCTGGAAAATTACTTAGAAACATACTATTCAAATCTCAGGTATAATCCCAAACCAAAATATTCGCACTATGATGTCCAGAAATATTCAGTGTCATTTGCTGTAGACAAATATTAGAACCAGCCAGAATCCCCTCAAAGGCAGAATGAATAAATAATAGTTAAGATATTAATAAGCTGAACACTGCCGAGCAGTAAGATTTTAAGAAATTTATTTTAGCTACAGGAAAAACATAAATAAGGCACACAAACAAGATATAGAACAAAGAAGTCTGATACAAAATGATATATGTATATAATTCTACTTGTACAAATTATCCATGCTAGCAATCACATCCAGGGCCTTATGAATGCTAGGTAAGCTCTTGACCACTGTTAGGAATAGTTCTTAGATGAGCCTCTCCGCCGACACAAATAATTCCAATCAGACCAAATCCAATCGAATAAAAGATGTCCATGTTTAAAGCAATATTCCCGGGTAGCACAAGGAAAGCATGGCAAGGGGAAGAGAGAGAAAGGGAGACCACACAAAACCTGGAGAGCATGTGTTCATTCTCTGGGGGCAGCCTAAATAGCCTGTAGGAGTGGTCCTGACCCTCCCTGGGGAGGGGTCACCACTTGGCAGGCTTTCCCAGAGGTGGAGTCCAGACCAAGGCAACTCCCAGGGGAGGGGGCTTAAAATGGAGCTTCCTGCTCCATTCCGAAGATTGGTGCCAGGGGCTGGGATGAGGCCCCCGAATATAATAATCACTAAACTATACCCCTTGTGCCCTGCTTTAAGAACGGCATTTCCAAGTGGTAAGCTAATGATGCTGGGCTTTGAGTTCTGCAGTTCACCTTAGAGGAAACCTCAGGGAATTTCTGAGGTGTTGGAAGTACCTATTTCTTTATCTGGGTTGTCATTTCACCAGTACATTTATTCGCTTTAGGATAATTAATTGAACATATAATCTGTATAAATCCAGGGTCTTTATATTACAAATACCCTCTCTTCCCTTCTCCCCGCCCCCTTCTCCTTTCCTTAGGACAAGGGGACTTAAACTTGCAGTCAGTTCTCTTGTTTTCTAGAAGACTGTCCCCCCCTTCCATTGCTACTCACTCACCACCCTCTTAGAATTCCCACCCTCCATCTTGCTTTTCCGGATGAAGATGACTGTTCCCTCTTAAGGTGAAGCAAGGGCTTGGCCATATTCATGCCTCATCTCAACCCTGAGTCATGTGTGACATCTTGGATCCTTATTATTTGAGAAATATAACAGGAAAAGCTGGGATCTGTGTGTCTGCCTATCTCTAATTGTCCTGGATATTCTGTCTCTCTCTCTCCCTCCTCCCTCTCTCTCTCCTTCTCTCCCTCTCTCAGGTAGGAAAAACCAGAAGAATAATTACTACTTAAGAGTGACTTCCTGGTGGCACAAACAGTTCTGCTAAAACACCTGGAATTGACAGGTGTACTATAGACCGAGTCCTTAAAATCCTTACATGGTATCAATTCTACAAATACAAAATGACGACTAATTATATAGACATTTTACCTATTGTTTTGGCTGCAATCCTGAAAAATATGTATTTGGAGACTTTTCCATTCCCAAACTGACAAAAAATTAAAAATCAAAAATCAGATCAAAACAACACAACCAAAAAGAGGAAAGAGTTTTCAGATTCCTACTTCCCAACATAGACATCAGAATGGAGGCTGTGCCCTTTGTCTTCTGGTGTCTACTTCCAGTTTCTAAAAGCAGTAGGCGAAAATGTAGTCAAAAATTCTGAGAAATCTGAAAAGATTGAGGTTTCTTGTTTTGGTTTGTTTGTTTTACTGGTTCTGGGCTAGTAAGTCGCTGGTAAAGTAAAGTTAGTAAGTAGCTTTAGAGATGCTGGCAGGTGATATAACACTTGTGGGTCAAAAGACCAAGCCATCCATGAATCTAAGTGTGAGTACCTATTCCCCATCTTGAGCATACCTTTGGTGGGAGAGGTGTTGGTGGGCTTGTAGACACATCTGGATGTAAGGTGGCTGTGTTACAGGGATGGAGCCGGCATACACACACTTGCTCTATAGAGAAGTGCTGTCCCTGTTCTTCTATTTCTATGTAAACATATTAGAAAAAAAAAGATAACCTTAGAACAAAGGCAACAAGTACTCCAAATTGAAAGAAAGGCAGCAATGAAATTCACCAATAGAAAATTCATTCCAAAGACAGGATTCAATGTTGAAGAACAAGTTGTAGTGACTCTTCTTGATAATGGTACAAGTGCTATCTTCCCCAAACTAGTTCTTGCACAGATTACCAGAAGTGGGTTAAATTAAGATGTAAGAGTTAGCCAATAAGAAGTTAGAGTTAATGAACCAAGCAGTGATTTAAATTATATGGTTTCTGTGTGATTATTTTGGGTCTAAGCTAGCCAGGCAGCCAGGAACCAACAGGCAGCCCTCCATCCAACAAGCTCTGTAGCATAATCCCAGGCAGGGACATGGAAGCATTGTGTTTCCGGATGCATTCTCAGACCCCTCTGGCGTTTGGGAGCTCTAGCCTCCCTTTCTTTCCATCACAACTACTGATCATGACTAATACTCTAAAGAAGTGGTGAGTCTTTACTTGAAAATTCCTATTCAAAAATCACTTCCTGCCTTTTGTTTTCCTTGGCTCAATTAGCATCTTAGGTAAGTCAGCGGCCTTCCAGCCTATTACAGCCAGGTGTAAGATCTCTGCTGTCTTCAGTCTTAAGAAATAAGAGGTAAGTGGATGAGTCATTCAGAGTCTGGATGTGGAGTAAAATGCCCTTAGGAACAATTTCTGAAAATGTTAGATCCCAAGACTTTGGGTTTCTAGAACCTTGAGGGGATTCTGTCACAATCTACATAAAGAAACTCAGCTTCCAAAGGACATCCATGAGTTTGACCATGTGTTGACTGCTTACTCTACAACTGTAATGCCTCCTAGAAAACCATTTCTCAGTTCTTGAAAGAGAGCTTTTGTTCATTGCTTTGTACAAGAGTGTACACTAATCAGACAGTTATTTCTGTGTTAATATTTCCTTTATCTACTTTAGTGCTAAAACTCATTAAAAAAAGTGTTATACTTGAGGGATTGTCTCTTGAATTAATATTGGTTTAACAGTTAATATTGGTTTCGATCTCTAAAAACATTTCACAATGTCCTTACCGTGAAGTTCCTTCTCATAATTTTCCAAGGTGACTTACATATACAGTATCCTGATACCTCTAAGATAAGCTATTTTATCTTTCCATTTCTGCATTGCACATTAATTAAAGGTCAAGCTGCAGTCTCCTTCAACTGTTGAAATTATGCTGTGAAATAATCCTCTGTACACTGTGAACATATATTACTCCTATTGGTTAATAAAGAAAGAGCTGATTGACCGGTAGCCAGGAAGGAAGTATAGGTGGAACAGCCAAACTGAGAATGCTGGGGGAGAAGCGAAGCAGAGTCAGAGGAGATGTCAGTCAGTCACAGAGGAAGCAGGATGTGTAGAATATGAGGTTACAAGCCATGAGTCATGTGACCAAGCATAAATGAGAAATATGGGTTACTTTAAGTGTAAAGAGTTAGCTGGTAATAAGTCTGAGCTATTAACCAAGCATTTACAATTAATATAAGCCTCTGTGTGGTAATTTGGAAAGGGCTTCCGGGATGGGAAAACTCTGCCTACAGAATAAGGAGTCCTACCAATCATCTTATGGTTTGCTGCTCAATTAAAAAAAGAAATAAGAGGGCTGAAGAGAGAAGACTCAGTGGCTTAGAGTGTTTGTTGCTTTTGTAGAGACCCTGGGTCCAATGCCCAGAACCTACATGGTGACTCATGACCACCTGTAACTCCAGTCCCAGTGGATCCGATGCCCTCTCTAGCCTCTGCGAGCACCAAGTACACATGTGCTACACAAACATGCATGTGAACAAACCACAAAATGAAATAAGCAAACATTTTAAAAAGTGAATGAAAGCAGGGCATCCACATGCTGTCAGTTATATAGCACTCTTCTTCACAAAGCACGCTCTTTGTGAGACCTTATTTTAGGCAAGTGAATGGTACTTGTTTGTTTATTAAAGATTTATTTTATGTGTATGTGTCTGTGTAAGAAAATGTGCAGGTGAACATAGGGCCTGTGGAGGGCAGAAGAAGGTGGTAAGTCCCCCGGAGCTGGAGCTCTGGATGATTTGACCCCCCTAAGGTGGATGCTAGGAACTAAACTTGGGTCTTCTGCAAGAGTAGCAAGGACTCTTAACCAATGAACCACCTCTTCAGCCTCAATGTTCACGACTTTAAGTGAACAATAAAGGAATGCTTTTAATCATAAATAATTCATTGTTTATATCCACGTGCCAGTTCCTGATCACTTGATTTCTTGGTTTATATTAAAAAGTGTATTTCATTTGCATGTGTTTTTAGTGAATGGAAGCAACAGATTCTAGGTATAAAGTTCAGGCAGCTGGCCTTGAACTCAACCTTCCTGCCTCAGCCTAAAAGTGCTGGGATCACAGAACCGTGCTGACACATCTAGCCCTTCATTGATGTGTCATCTACTTTCCCACTACGCAGCATGTAAGGTTTTCTTTTTCAAATACCTGTGCTGGGAGCACTGCTCGGTTGATAAAATGCTTGTTTAGTACACACAAGGCCTTGGGTTGGATGGGAAGTAACACATAAGCTACATGGTGGTTCATGCTTAAAATCCTAACATTTTAGAGGTGGAGAAAGGAAAATCAGAAGTTAAAGATCTCCATCCTAAGCTACAAAGTGAGTCCAAATCATTTTTTATTTATTTATTGGGGGAGATGACTGGGGGGTGGGGGTGTTTTGCCTGCATGAATGTCCATGTATCACCTGCATGCATGGTTCCCAAGAAGGTCAAAAGAGGGTATCAAATTACCTGGACTGGAGTTAGAGATGGGTTGCAAACCAGCATGTGGGTGCTAGGAATTAAATCTGGATCCTCTGCAAAGACAGTCAGTGCTCTTCACTACTGAGCCAGCTCTCCAGCCCCAAAGGAGATCCTGTCTTAAGACAAAAACCAACCCAAACTTCAAATGCAAATAACCCTGAGGCTTCTTCTCTCTCCTCAAATAGCGAGGAAAGTGAGCTTATTTAATAAAGAAGTGTTGGCTGGGTGGTGGTGGCACATGCCTTTAATCCCAGCACTCCAGCACTCGGGAGGCAGAGTTTGAGCCCAGCTTGGTCTACAAGAGCTAGTTCCAGGACTGCTCCAAAGCAACACAGAGAAACCTTGTCTCAAAAAACCAAAAAAAAAAAAAAAAAAGGAAAAAAAAGAAAGAAAAAAGAAGAAGTGTTATGGAACAGTTAGTCAGTTTATTTTCATTTTAATACTGGTAGTCTATAACTCCTTCCTAAGAAGTAGTTTTGGGTTAATGGGATTTCTTAGGTTTGTATGAGACTGTGGCCGCTAGAGAATATTTGGCTAAACTAAAAAGCAAAGTATGATTTCTATGTCCTCACTAGTAGTGACAGTAGGCCATCTGTTTAAAGACCAACAAGTTGTTAATGTGCCCTAGCACTATCCGAGTCCTTGAGAAAACAGGTGGGTGTTTCTACTAGAAAAAGGTCTAGAACTGCTGGGTCAAGATGACAATTGTCCTCAAAGCGCAGGGCCAAGGGATGGAGAGATGACTCCAGGGATACAGAGCTTTCCATGCAAGCAAAAGTACCCAGGTTTAGATCCCCAGAAACTGTGTTAAAGCCTGATGTGGTTTAATGCCGGCACACCTACTGGAAGTGGAGATGAGAGAATTACGGAAAGCTCCCAGGCCAGCTAGCCTAGAGTACGTGGTAGAGATCAACAGACCCGGCTTCAAACAAACTGGAAGGTGAGGGCTAACACCCTTCTACCTCAGTCTATACACACACACACACACACACACACACACACACACACACACAACACACACCACACTGCCCACACACGTACACATGCATACCACACACACGACACAAGTATATATATACACATGTATATACACACATATACACCATACAAACATACATACACACATACACAGGCACCCCACATACAACACAAATATACATACATGTGTATATGCACACAAAAATACCACACAAACATTCATATACACACACAGCAAAAATATATATATGTATACACACGCATATATACCACACAAACATACATAGACACACAACACAAATATACCTACACATGTATACACACATATACACCACACAAACATACATATACACATGTACACATGCATCCCACATGCACAACACAGACATATATACACATGTATGGACACACACATATACCACACAAGCATACATATACACATACACATACATACACCACACACACACACACCATACACATGCATACACACAATACATATATGCACATATACCACACGCACACACAAGACACACACACACACACACAGAAATGGGAGTTCTTGGAAAGAGCCCCACCTTGCATTGAGCCTTTGAACCTTCTGCAAAGCTGAGACTGTGAAGAGTTACAGGTCCAGAGCTAAAACCATTTTTCTTGGGTTATCTTCAGCCCCTGTGGTAGCCATGCCTGCCCTTCTCTCCGACCTAGTGTTCCTGAGACTAACAGGTAACTTATTTCTGGAATGTAATAGCAGGCCACTACAATTCACCTGTCAAAAGGCTAATGAAGTTGTCACAGAACAGCTGAGGCCCGTAAAGTAGGTGATTTCTCCCCCTACTTTAGCCCCCACATGATGCTTCCACCAGTGTATTTGAAAAGTGTCTTAACTGGTGACATTCTTTGTTCTGGTATAAAGACTTCAGACTGCTGCCACACTGGAAATTTGGGGGAACCTGGCTTTGTGTTTCCAGGCCATGGAACTCATATTTGTCTCCAGCATAAATTACCTCATATCTGCTCTGAGGTGAGAGCTATACTTTTGCATTGACACACACACAGATACAAACACACACATACACATACATGTACACACAAAGATACTGTCCAAACGAACTTAATGATATTATTAAAGGTCATGCATTACTTTCTGTGACTTAACTCACACATTAAATGAATTGTTTTGTTGAATCTACACACAAACAAAAAGATAATAACATTCTCACTATTTTTTAATTTACTTTGTGACAACTTCATACATGTCTATAATACGTTCTGGTTGTACTCATCCCTGGATCTTCTCTTATCCTCCTCCTATTCCCAAGACCCATCCACTTCCTCCTACTTAGTCCTCATTCCTCTTAAGTCAAATTCTAGGAGGTACCTGGTGGTTTTCAGTTCTGACCCTTAGAGATCCCTTTTTTTTTCTCAAGCCACCTCGCCCTGACTCTCAGTTCCTACTTCCTTTTGAAGGGGAGCCTCCTGGTACCATTACTAGAAACAGTACACACAGACTCTGTTGCCCTGGGCAGTCCAGAAATAGTCCTCATCTATTTTCAAGAGCTCAGGAAGGGGCTTCAGAGAACTCAACCTTGGATGACCTGCTTATATCTTCAGTCCTAGCCTAGAGATTTCTAACAGAAATAACATAAAGCACTTAAACTTTCTAGCTTCAAGGAGATACATAGTGTCAAAGAAAAAGGCCCAAACCCTCCTCTGAAATAGTACATTCCCAAATCACAGCAAACTATCTGGCACTTTGCCTCTCTAAACACTAACAACATTTTAGGTCCTTTGGGGTTAAAGGCAGGATTGTTTTAGGGTTGGTTGCCACATTTTGCATAATGGCTTTTATATAATTACTAGGGTTCTGGGGCTAGACTTTTGGAAAGGACCCCTGAGATGCAAGAGGACTGATAGTCCCTAAAATTAGCCCTATGTCAGGCACCAGCTCTGGTCATACCAGTCCTAAAAAACCTTTTGCTCTCTGTGTTACAGAAAAACAGAGAATTGACTCAGGTGTATTGACTAAATAGCTGACCTCCAAGTTTCAGTTTCTTGAGTAAATACAACCGTTATGAAGATTAACTGAAATCACATCTATAAAGCATCTAGCACTCTTTGTGAGGATGCCAGGGAGGACTTGAACTTTGACTGCAAATGTTGTCAGTGTTGGACATGGAAAGAATACAATCAAAATAACAAAGTAAAATGATGATGTGTTTGGGATGAACACAGGAGAAGCATCAGCAGTCTCGAGAAATTAACTTCATGGTATAGATTTGGGAGAGTATCTGCCCAGTGTTAGCAGGCAGAACCCGGGTAATAGGTGAGATCCTGAAGGAGCAGGAGTGGAGTAGAAACATCAAGGATTGCACCTTAGCAAATACCTGTCTGTCTCTCTCTGGCCACTCAAGGACAAGTTCAGGCTAAGGTGATCTGAGAAAAGTGGCAGGGCCTGGGGATATAGTTCATTTGGTAGAGTGCTTCTCTAGGTTACACAAACACATAAAACCGGGTGTGGTGGCATAGGCCCCTAATCCTAGCACAAAGGAATATAAAACCGTCTGAGTTTAAAGTAGCAGGACACCAAGATAAAGCCCAAATGAGGAAAATGTCGAGTGTGCCCATGGTTTCCGACCTGAATGGTTCTTCCTGTGCTGAGAGGCTCAGGCTAACCAACCTTAGCTATAACTGAAAATGGAAAATATTCTTTTTAGCGTATATCAGTGAGTCTCAAAGTTTTTAATCTCAGAATTTCTTTAGATTTTTATTTTTCTTTGCAGTGTCAGGGTGGAGACAAACCCAAGACCTTACATGACCTAAGTTAGTATACTAGCAACAAGCTATACACCCAACCCTGTTTTTTATCTCTTTGCTACCCAGCTTGAGAGATGGCTCGATTTTTCTATCCGGATCTGCATTCAACTTGGGTCAACACCACACATACAGATCTGGAGCTCTCTATTGGAAACTCGTGAGAGAACAAGAGAGAAACTGTCAATTAATGCCTTTGTGTTTTCATGAAAATCCCTTTGAGTTTGTTGACTGAAAGGATTTCATGAATTCCGGAGGCCTGGTCTAAATGACTTAAAGAGCAGAACTTTAGAAATGAGTGTTTTCTAGAAGGTTCTCATCACTTCCGAGCACACAATATTCTCAAGTCTTCAAGTAAAGTCAGTTGGGTGTTTTGGCGCTTGCCTTTCTCCTGAAATTTGACATTAAACACAAGCCAGAGCCAGGAAATTCTAAATCTACAATCAAGTACAAGGACTCCAGCCAGTCTGGAGCCACTGCGTAGGGCTGAGCCAAGAGACCACCACTTTCTGTACATACCTCAAACTGTTGGAGTAGGACACAAACAGTTTAGCATCCTGACTAAGGCAAATTTAGCCCAGCATACTTCGTACTGCCAGTTCCAAGAGACAAGATCCCAACAAACAGGGAACTTAGTGACCACTTCAAGTTCTTGGCATCCCCGTTTCTTAACTAGAGCACAGATCTCTGGATTATAAGCGGAGGCTGGAAGAGACAATTTGGTTTTGAGAACCAGCATGCTGGGGCTGTTCCACATCTCAGGACAGATCGTCTCTGATGTTGTGGGACAGGAAAAATCTGCATCTGGCTGTATTGCTCATCCAGTGGGACTCATTTGTCATCAGTTGGGAAATACTGAAGTGTGGTGTTGCTCAATGCAGCAATTTGGAGTGCACTGCCCTGTTTCTATGAGCGCCAGCCACTAAGCAAATGACAAGGAGTCGCATCCCTAATTCATGGCTCTTTGTGATACAATGTTTGTTTCTTTCCTTCTCCCTTCCTTTATCCTTCCCTTCATTTCTTTTGTTCCTTTCCCATATATTTGCAATGCACCTCTTATGAACCAGGTACCGTGACAAGCACAGTTTCACCAGCATCTGGCTGCCAATCTAATTTACTTCTTAACTATTAAATTCTTCTTCCTAAATAAAAGAAAATCATGAGCTTTATAGAAAAATTGAAAATATGATTTGGGATAAAGGAGACAATAACTGCCCTAACTAATATCTAGGAGGTTTTAATTTTTTTCCCTTTTATTTATTTATTTATTTATTTATTTATTTATTTATTTATTTATTTATTTATTTTTGGTTTCTCATACAGGGTTTCTCTGTGTAACATACCTGTCTGTCCTGGCACTCACTCTGTAGACCAGGTTGTACTCGAACTCACAGAGATCCACCTGCCTCTGCCTCCCAAGTGCTGGGATTAAAAGCATGTGACACCGCTACCCAGCTCTTAAGGAATTATTTTTATACACTTGATAGTACATGGATAGCAATTCCATGACCCCGTTTGATTAACATAGTCTCAGCAGCAGTTTCAACATCCTTAAAGATCACCATAAATGTTGTGATTCCCACAGTTGGTCGTAAATAGCTCAATGGGAAACTCTCACTCCTCACTTCAGACTCCGCCTGGATACATTCCTTCTCAGAAATGGCATTACAGGGGAGAGGAGCATGTGCATTTTAGAATTTTGTTAACATGCAGAAAAATTCATTTTCCATCAGTTGTATAAGAATGGCACCCCCAGATGAGGTAGCTCCTTTAATTGTGCCCTAGCCAGCAATATAGAAATGATTATCTATAAACAAACAACTCTGCTGACATGATTTTTTAAATTGTTATGTTTTGAAATGTAATGTGCCACTAGAGGCTAAATCTAGGGCCTCATGCATATTAAACAACTGCTTTACCACTGACTCTGCTTTTTATCATTTATTTGGAGAAAGAATCTTACGAATTTGGTCCACTGGCTTTGAACTTTGCAGCCCAGCCTAGCCTTCAGCTAGAGACCATCCACTCCCAATTTCCTGAATAGCTGGGGTTATAGGTTCCTCTCTCTCTCTCTCTCTCTCTCTCTCTCTCTCTCTCTCTCTCCAATATCCCCTTAGATTTGTAGATTTGGGGGTAATCTTGAAACTGGATCCTTAAAAATGAAAGAAAAAACTATAACATGGATTAAAATTTGAAATCTAAGATAAAAATTCTAGACTCTTGTAGTACCTCTTCATAAAGTGCTTAAATCACCCCCAAATTGTTGTGACAAATTCAAACTATTTCCACCTAACTTAACTGGAAAGGTACAGGAAAGCCGTCAATCCGCATATCAAACAGGCATGGAAGCTGGCCATTTGAAAGCAGAATAGGTTTTACTACTCCATCAGCCCGCTTAGACATCACCGGCACAGCCTCTATAGAACAATATCACTGTCACCCTGGAGCGCGCCTTCACAGATAATAGAACTTTTTCTAAAGTATTTTTTAATAACAAAATCTAGATTCAAATCCAGCTAGGAGCCACTGACTAGTTGAATTTAAGTCAGATAACAGTGTCCTGCCTGCCGAGATGAGGATATGAGGACAGAGCATATTGACTCATTTTGATTTTTACCAAAAAATTTTAATTCAACATTATTTGTTTATTTATTTGTTTGTTTGTTTGTTTTGTGTGTGTGCGAGCACACACACGCGTCTGTGGACATGAGAGGACAGTTTCTAAGAGCTGGTCTTTCCTTCTACCATGTAGGAGGGACCAAACTCAGGCCTGTAAGCATGACAGCAAACATCTTCAGCCTCTGAACCACCTTGTCCCAAATGTTATTTTTGCTTTGAGACGGGTTCCCCCCCCCCCCCCGCTGGCTACGCTGACCTGGAGCTCTCAAGTCAAGTGAGTCCTCCCACTTCAAGACTCCGATTATTTGGAACTACAGGCATGCACCACCCTACTCTGCTTTTGGATGTGACTTCGGATGCTAGGCGGCAAGTCACATGACCAGTCACTGTTATAAATACATACGTAAACTTACAGAATATGATTATTTTCTCACTGTTATCACCAGAATGCATATTGTGTAGTAGAGAATATTCCTTCCAGAATATTAGACGCAAATGTCTACGAAGTCTTCAAATGCCTTTGAAGTGCGTCCATCCACAGGACTGATGGCCTCCACACTGTGGAAAACTGAAGAATGTGAAGGAGCCGCTATTGCTGGTGGATCATCTTAAAACTTTTTTTGAAAAACTCTACAAATCTGAATTTTGGGGTGCTGGAGATGTTGTTTAAGGCTAGAAAGAACTCACCCTTAGTCCTCTTGAAGCTCTGGGTTTAATTCCTCTCACAGCAAACTAAAATATAGAATTTAAAAATGTGAATATGCGGGGAATTTTCTGGTTTTGATATTTGGAACAAAGCAAAACAACAAAAAACCAACGCCATTGCCTCTTCAAAACCAAGGCTGCAGACTGCCTCTGAGGGTTGAAGCTGCTTTTATACCACAGTAGGGTGGTGCCCCTTTAGAAGATGGCAAGGGTGAGCCAAACAGTTCTGAAGGTGGCAGAGTCAGGGTTGCAAGTTTGGTTTCCAAAGGAAAAGCAACCAAGAAAGCCAGCGCACCTTGCCCTACCTGTGGTCTTTTCTCTCAGTTAAATTGAAGAAAATACCCCCAGTCTCATCGGTAGCAGCCAGTTCCTAATATGTTGGAGAGTTAGTAGGATCTGCTCCCTCAAAGAAGCAGTTTTGATGTAGTCTTAGGGTTTCCATCTCTGTGATAATGCACCATGACCAAATCAACTTAGGGAGGAAAGGGTTTTTTCACTGCCACTGCACAGTCCATTCGCAAAGGAAGTCATAGCAGCAACTCAAACACAGCAGCAATCCGGGGTCGTGGAGGAGCGCTGCTTACTGCCTTGCTTCTCATGGCTTGCCCAGTAAGCTTTCTTGTAGAATTTAAAACCATCTGCCCAAAGGTAGCTCCACCTGCAGTCGGCTTCCCACGTGGATCAATAATTAAGAAAATGCCCTATAGGCCTACCTGCAGCCCTCTCTTATGGAGGCATTTCCTCAATTCAGTTTCTCTCTTCTCAGATAACTCTAGCTTGTGCCAAGTTGCCATAAAACTAGCCAGCACAGATGTCAAATCACAGTGACTTCTCCCGACTCCTTCATTCCCTCCTCTTCCTTGCACACTCTCAGATTTAAAGTGCATCTTCTAGTACTTTGCAGCTGAGTAAAAAAAAAAAAATTGTAGATAAATAATTTAACTTTTCTACGTCTTATTCAAGGAAGTAGTGTAAGATGCAGCTTTTATACACGGGGCTGTAGCAAATATGTCAGAATGCGTGTAGCGTGTGTCTGGCACAGGCGCATGGCCATATTAAAGACGCTGCATATGATGATAACTATAGTAATAATGAGGAGCTATCCATTGGTGTTTTCCTATCTCAAGAAGGCGGGGAGAGACAGAGAGTGTTTCGTGGCCGGAGCGCTTAGTCACAGACAAATCTCAAAATGGGATTTCTACATAAATTGTAATCCTATATCCGGAGCCATTCCACCGACAAATCCGGCTGCATCATCATGGCTTGTGTACTCTGCAGTTTTGAAATCGCCCAGTTATTCCCCTGCTTCCAGGAGACGCTGGTGGTTCGCTGGACCGTCCAAACTTGGGCACCGAGCGTGCAGGTTATCTAGGGGATAAACCACAGGCAACCGTTTCATTCTGGCCCTAAGAGGTCCGCAGGGACCCGCCACCCCGGAGGTTTTTCTGCAGCACGTGGGAGGCTGTGGCTACGGAGGAGGGGGCGGAGGCAGAGGCGGAGGCGGCACCCTGGGGCCGGGGCAGGGGAGGCCGGGACCTTCGCAGCGACAATTTCTTCCCCCACGTTGCTGCGGCAGAGAAAGCCGTCACAGATTCGGAGGTCACCGGCCGTGCGTGGGTTTGCAAAGGCATTGGGGCTGTCCCGCCCCCAAGAGCGAACCCAAGCCACGGAAGGCAGCAGAGCTCGTCAGACCACTAGCAGAGAGAACCAAGAGGGGAGGCACGGCCCTGACCAGCTCGCGGGCGCCTCCCAGCCTGGTGCCATAGTCACCAAGCACCGGTGCCTTGCGGAGCAGCCACCGCCGCCCCGGCTGCAGCGGCCACACGGATGCCCGAGCCACGCGGCCCGCGCAGAGGCAGCCGCCACAGTCGCCATCCCACGCGAACACCCGACACGCACGACTTCTGGTGAGTGGCCTCGCACGTGTTCCCGTTGGCCCCGGAGGTGCATGGAGATGACTGCTGGCTTCCTGTCGCCCTGCGGTCCCGGCCCCCATGCGCCCCTCTCCCGCCCTAGGGTTACTTTCTTCTTGCTGGGGAAGGCAGGGACGGTGGCTCCTGGCCTCTGGGCGGTGACCTGGACCCGGATGCGCGTCCTTTTCTGGTTCAGACTTAGGATGCATTCTTGCTGATGATGTCAGAATATTGAGAGCCCACCTCACTGGTTTTGCGTGGGGCTTCACGTTGGCTGCGCGGAATGTCAAGGAGGGAGGGGCGAGAACTGGTAAAACACCTTCATACTGGAGGGTCGGGGAGGAGAGGGCTTTCTAAACGTTGCATTGATGCCATTTAGCGTCTTTAGACATATTCTCTTATCGGAATAACTTGAGTGTTCGCTAAAAGCCTCAAGGGAAATGAACAAAAAATGTGCAATGCCATGAAAACATAATTTTCCAGAACTCCCCGTAACAACCCAACCCGCCAGGAGTCTACAGCCCGAAGTGCTGTGAAGAACTGAAGTTTAAAATTTCACAATGAAGCAGCAATTCAAGAAACAGAATCTGATTTAGAGGACTGGAAAAAAAAAAAAAAAACACTCTGGGTTAGTGTGAGGGGGAGGGGCTGGTCTGCCTTCCCCAAAATGAGTGTTTAGTCGCTAGTAAGCACGCTGCTTACCAGACATCCAGCTAGCCGCTGTAAATTAAACAAAGTCGTGAGTTTCAAAAGTGTTTCCAGAAATACGGTTAATTTGAGCTTCCGTCAAGGTCAACACGGTCTGCAAGAGCAGACAAATTAACTCTTGAATGTTTGACTTCCGGTTTCAATTTTTAAGTAGTGTTACGATTGGGCATTTTTTGTGTGTGTTCCTGGGGGATGCTAAATTGAACTTTACAAATGTGTTCTGTAAGCAGACTCTGCTGGACATGTTTTTTAGATCGTTTTAAACATGTTAATGTCTGAGCAGTATGCTGATCCCGTTAGAGCAGTGGTTCTCAACCTTCCTAACGCTGCGCCCCTTTAATACAGTTCCTCATGCTGTGGTGACCCCCCAACTATAAAATTATTTTCGTTGTTACTTTATGGCTGTAATTTTGGTACTGTTACACATTGTTATTCAAATATCTGGGTTTTCTGATGGTCTTGGGCTACCCCTGGGTCGCTGGACCCCAAGGGTCGGGACCCACAGGTTGAGAACTACCCTGTTAGCGCCTCTTTACTCAAGGTCAGGGGCAGCTTTTGGGGTCAACCAGGAAAATTAACTGGATGTAAGTTATCTGTTGCATCTGCCCATATAGCAGAGTATTTAGTTCATGGGAATCCACTGTTTAGTACCCCTCAGCTGTAATGTATGCATTAGTTGTTTCTCGGGAATTTTAAGAAGCATTTTATCTTCTTGTTTGAGTAAAATATGCATCGTTTAACCTATAAAGGCAGATTCTCAGTCCTTTACCGATTTGTAAGGGGTAGTGATTTGGAGGGACTGGTGAGGGGCCCCATGTTTTGTGGGTGTGCTCAGCAGCAGAATGCGCTCTGTCTGAATGGTGTCTCGGGGGTGGTCACTGAAAGGGTGGATGAAACGTTAAAGAACTGTTAAAAATAGTTAACACTTTTGGTTGGTTGAGACCCTTACTTTAAGGGTTCTTCTCAGGCCTATTTTTATGGTGGTGGTGCATGCCTTTAATCCCAGCACTCAAGAGGCAGAGGCAAGACAGATCTCTGTGAGTTCGAGGCCAGCCTGCCTGGTCTAGAGTGAGTTCCAGGACAGCTAGGGCTACACAGCAAAACCCTGTCTCAAAAAAACAGAAAAGAAAAGAAAGTTTAATTATCTTCAAATTAATTTTTAACATACAAAGAAATACATTCACATCTGTATGTAATTATACTGTTCTTATTAGCTCCCCACACTGCCCTTCCTGATTCATTCTGTTATCCCTCCATCCCCCCATACTTCCCTTTCTATTCTTGTGTTCCTTCCTCCCCCTTTCCTTTACATAGACTTCTCCCTCTCAGGTTCCCTTTCCACTTTCATATCCTCTCTCTCTCTCTCTCTCTCTCTCTCTCTCTCTCTCTCTCGCTCTCTGTCTCTCTCTCTCTCTCTTGCTGTGTGTGTTTGTGTGTGTTTGTAAACTGAAATGTAGACTCTGCACACAGGAGAAAATGCAATCTGTCTTTCTGAGTCTGGCTGGCTCATTTCACTTAACATAATGACCCATTTTTTTTAATGTTATAATTTCATGTTTCTTTACAGCTGGATAAAAATAAAACTATAGGTTCAGTACACTTTATCCATTTATGTATTGATGGACATCTAGGCTGATAATTTTTACTCAAAATTATGAGAAGAAGTATTGCAGACGCCCCTGAGTACATATCAAGTGTCCCCCTGGCCATTGTGTTTTCAAGCTAGAGACATTATTTTCACTTGTTTATTTAGTGCATGCACACTACTATATGAAGGTCAGAGGATAATCTGGGCAGTTGGGTATCTTTTTCAACCATCTGTATCCTGGGGATCCAACTCAGGCTCGGTACAAGCAGCTTTGCACACTGAGCCATCTCTCAAGTCTTGCCAATTAACATTTTAATCAACCCACTGGGTGTCTCTGTATGTTTCTGTTTAACCTTGTAATTTTTTTTCCTAACCTCCTTCAGAATTTATAAAGTATTTCCAAGGAAACTATGAGAAATGACTCATGGTCACTGCTGAAAATACCAAAGTCAGTTTTCCATCCCTTAGGGCTGATGGGTTTCAGCTGTTCAACAAATAATTGTCGAGTGAGCAACTGGTTCTAGAATGTCTTTGTCCTCCCAACCTAACCTACATTGACTCTTCTGATTTTGATTCTCTTTTTGGACATAACTTTATGTGAATCACCAAATCATCAAATCAAAGCACAGTCAATATATTCAATGAAGAAGATCACCTTCATCAATGGAAGGACCAATAAAAAAGTGGTTCTCAACCTTCCTAATGCTGCTACCCTTTAATAAAGTTCCTCATGTTATGTTGACCCCCAATTATAAAATGATTTCATTACTACTCCATAACTGCAACTTTGCTACTATTATGAATGGCAATGTAAATATCTGATATGCGACCCTGTGAAAAAGTCCTTTGACACCAGAGGAGTCATGCCCCACAAGTTGAGAACCACTTTTCTAAAACAACATAAAACACCATATTGGTACCTATTGACCCGCTTCTCCCAGCTTCCTGAATGCAGGAACTGTCCACTGGACTGTGCTGAGGGCATATTCAGGAGCCCTGAGCTGACTTCACAGAGTTCCATTCAGGAATAATCTGGATGGACCTACATCTGGGTGTGGCTTTTGTTGGAAATTATTTGCATTTCTAAGCAAATCCGCTGGCTAAAGAGTACAGTCCTCCTGCCTCTTTAGCCAAGTAGAGAGGCAAGTTTAACTTTGGCAAGCTACTTAGTCTTTAAACCACAGCTCGTTTGATTCTCTTTCTAATTTTTAAATTAAGTCAGTGTTAGTTTTGTCTATTGAAGCACTTGTCCTGGAGACGTTAAATTCAGGTGGGTGGTTCCTCCCTAACCCTTATTAATGAAAAGCTGTCCCTTAATCCAAATACAGGTGAGTTCTGTGATTTGTCTGGGGAAATCTTTTGGAATGCTAGGTGTAGTAGTAGTATGATGGTTTTGTTCTTTTTGCTCTTTTATGGGGTCCATCACCCAGCTCCCAAATAAGTCACACAGAGGCTTGTTCTTAGTTACAAATGTCCAGCCTTAGCCTGGCTTGTCTCTTGCCAGCTTTCTTAACATTATTCCATCTACCTTTTGTCTCTGGGCTTTTCCCGTTCTCTTACTTCTGTAAATCTTACTCTTACTCTATAGCGGGATGGCTAGCCCCCGATCTCCTCCTCCTTCTCTGGCTACTCCTCCAAACCACCCAGATTTCTCCTTCTATATATTCTGTCTGCCTGCCAGCTTTCTCTATCCTTTCTCCCACCTCGCTATTGGCCATTCAGCTCTTTGTTAGACCATAAGGTGTTCTAGACGGACAAAGTATCACAGCTTCACAGAGTTAAACAAATGCAACATAAACAAAGTAACACACCTTAACATAATATCCCCAACAGTTAGAAGTTTATCTTCTTTTTGCTATAGTTCTGACTTTACATCTCCAGCCATTAGTAATTCTGTCTTGGAATCTAGTCTCAGGATGAAGGTTAGAAAGCTACCAGAACTGACCTATATATTAATATTGTGTCTTTTAACAATAATGCAAAATTTCTTTTCTTCTTTTTTTGTTATTTTGGGGTTTTTTTGGGGGGGGGGCGGGACAGGGTTTCTCTGTGTAATAGTCCTAGCTGTCCTGGAACTAGCTGTTGTAGACCAGGCTGGCCTCGTCCTGTCTCTGCCCCTCAAGTGCTGGGATTAAAGGCATGTGTCACCACTGCTCGTTGTGAGTTTAGTTACTATCTCCTAAGAGTTGAATTGGAGGACATGAATAAGTAGGTGTAAATAAACAGGGTGTGATACAAAGGAAGAGTTATGTGTGCTTGTTGATTTTTTATTTATTTATACATATGAGTGCTCTATCTGCATGTATGCCAGCATGACAGAAGAGAGCATCAGATAGAAGAGGGCTCCAGATCTCATTATAGATGGCTGTGAGCCATCATGTGGTTGCTGGGAATTGGGAATTAAACTCAGGACCTCCGAACGAGTAGGCAGTGCTCTTAACCACTGAGCCATCTCTCCAGCCCATTGTTGATATTTTTAATATTCATTAAAAAATCCTATTTGTAGTAGATACTAATTTGCATGTTTAAAAACTGAAGTTTAAAGTGGCCAGGTATATTAAATGCCATAAGCTAGTAGGTGACTCAAAACCAGACTGTCTGCTGTATTTTCCTGTCTCCTATACTGCATATTGCCTGCTAGAGATACTGACGAGTATGACATGTGTGATTTTGTCCTCATGGAGCCTCGCAGCTCCCAAGTCAAACACAGACTCATCGTCTCCAGCTTAGAATTGGTACCCAGATTATGTACTTTTTTAAAGGACTGTTTTTCCTTCATGTTTTAGTATTTTCTAATATATAAATATATATACATACATGTATATATATTTAGAGAGAGAGAGAAAGTGAGATAGAGTTTTATGCATGTTTGTACACATGCTGGCCTTGGGGTTCATATGTGGAGATTAGAAAATATCTTTCAGCAGTTGGTTCTCTCCTTCCACCTTGTAGGTCTTGGAAATCAAAGTTAAGTTGGTAGATGCCATGGCAAGAACTTTTGCTAACTGAGCCATCTAACTTGTGTTCTTACATTTGCTTTAAGAATGGGTTCTGTCTGAGTTCTCTGCCCAGTGCAGTTGACATGCTTGACAATGACTGTGCTTGAGGTAAGGAGGATATGCCTTCCTAAAAAGGGCAGCAGGTTTCGAGTCTAGTATTGGCTATCAGTATTCCAAGGGCCTCTGTGCCATCCACCCCTCCCCATGGCCCAGGGTCTCATGCAGCTTCCACTCTCTAAGCACAATGCAGCAATGATTGTAATTTCCGGTTTTTGTTTGTTTGTTTTTTGTTTTAGTTTTGTTTTGTTTAACTTGTTCAGAAAGTTCTAGAGATGAAGGGCAAAGTAAATTATAGCTGTTCCTTGGCTTACTTAACTAACTGCACCTAGTTCTCAAAGTCCAGATTTTAATTATTGCTGGGGAGACCCCCATGGTGGTGAAGGGTGGAAGTTGTCAGTTGATGTGGGATTGCCCTCTGTATGCTGTGAATATCATTGGTTAATAAAGGAACTACTTTGGGCCTATAGCAGAGCTATAGAGGAACAGAGCTAGGTGGGAAAAACTAAATGGAATGCTGGGAGAAAGGAGGTGGAGTCAAAAAGAAGCCGTGGAGCCATCTCTGGAGACAGACGTGCTGGAACCTTGCAGGTAGGCCACGACCTCGTGGTGATGCACAGAGAAATGGAGATGGGTTAAATTAATATGTAAGAGTTAGCCAAAAAGAAGCTAGCACTAATAGGCCAAGCAGTGATTTAAATAATATAGTTTCTGTGTGATTATTTCGGTTCTGGGCAGCCAGAACGTACAAGCAGCCCTCCTCCAACAAATTGATGCCCAGTGTGGTGTTGTTCATCCCGGCTTCCCAGAACCAAAATAATCACACAGAAACTATATTATTTAAATCACTGCTTGGCCTATTAGCTCTAGCTTCTTATTGGCTAACTCTTACATATTAATTTAACCCATTTCTATTAATCTGTGTATTGCCATGTGGCTGTGGCTTATCGGCTAATGTTCTGTCTGGCTTTTCAAGAGGGGCTACATGACTTCTCTCAGACTTCACCCTTCTTTCTCCCAGCATTCTGTTTAGTTTTCCCTCCTAGCTCTGTTCCCCTATAGCTCTGCTATAGGCCTAGAGCAGTTCCCTTATTTATGGTATTCAAACATACAGAGGGAAATCTCACATCACCTCCCCTTTTCTGTTTAAATAAAAAAGAAGGGTTTAACTTTAACATAGTAAAATTACATGTAACATAACAGGTATCAAGCAAGAATTATAATATTTATATGTACTTTATCTTTTATCATGACTAAAGAAAACTATAGCTATAACTATGAATTCAACTTCATTAAAGACTCCAGAAGAATATAATATTACCTAGGTAAACAGGAAGTGCATTGTAAGCAACCTCCAAAGCTCTAGAATTGACAGAGACATCTCACTGCCTGGACAGTCACCCAAAGTTTTTCTGTATTGTTGGGGCATCCATCTTCAGCCTACAGGCCCATAGTATTTGGCACACTTTTCCATGAAGCAAAACATTTCAAAGACAATTCTATCCATATTAGCAGTTTGTCAGTCACTTTCTCTTGTGTTCTGCAGAATGTCTAGCTGACTCTTTCATGAAACAGGAACCCTGAAAAATCATCTCACCTTTAGGCAAGTTCAGCAGTGGGTCCTGCATGTCCAGTTCATCAAGCAGTCTAGGCAAGAGCAGTTTCTTGCCCAAATGGCTAACCAACTCCATAAGGAGCCCCTTCGATGCCCATCTTTCTCTTGAAGTAATTGGTGCTGCCAGGAGCAGATGTGTCTCTGTCATGAAAAGTTCTAAAGTTTTAAAACATTTTAAGTGCTATATTCTGTAGGTCTCTGAAAGATTTGAAGAATATCTATCTAACTGAAATATATCTCTATATATCTAGAAAACCTAACTAACATGACTATAAGCTTGACTATTATAGATGACTCTCTATTTACCTCTATTTCTTAAGTATACATTACATTTTTAAATAAGCTGCACAATCACAATTCTTTAATCAAGAGCAGAAATATATATACACAGTATAACAAAATTGACCTTAAATTTGTATTAATAAACCAAGATCCATACCAATGCAAATCTCTATAGTCAGTTCCTTCAGGTCTTTTCCAGGTGGATCTAGTTTGCCATCACTGATGTATGGGCTTTCACAATGTTATATTAAAGCCTTTTGAGTTTTTTTCTGTAAGTAACTTTGAGAAGTCTATAACTGGGACCTAGTTTTCAGTTTGTCTCTATTTTAGTGCTGGGATTTAACTCACGGACACACATATTAAGCAAAGACTTGATCATTAATCTATATACCTCCAGTTCCAATGAGAGAGCATCTCTTGGTCTTGGGTAAAGCTTTTCCATAAACCATGCATTATTTTCTTGAAGGCACTTCAAGTAACATCTGCATCCTTTGATTTGGATGTTTCTTTTTTTAACCAACGTTTCATTCCACCCTAAGGAAACTCTTCGATTTCTTGAGTTTTAGCTTGACTACAGATGACAGATTTGGTGAATTTGGTGTTTTGGTTTTTAAATACTTGCCATAACTAATGCTTTAATGGCATCCCAGTTGAGCCAAGAGATTTGGCAAAGGTTCCTATGAGAGGTAACTTTAAGTAGCCAACACAAATCAGTCACTGATGAGTTGACTTGGTGATTCATTGGGTTAATTTGGAAACAGGAGGTCAGGATGACTCATTTTAACCCTTTCTGGCTCCCTTTGTGCTGACTTCCTATTTTCCATTTGCTTATACTCAAAAAGAACCCTTGGTACAGATCCCTTTTAGAACAGTATTTCAAGCTCAAATAACTGAACAGTAATCAGCCATGCACCTCTAATTAAAAGGAAAAAAAAAGAAAACTACATTTAGTAATGGGATTGTGATTGAATTGCTCTTATCTGCTGACCCCGTGATTTCATTTTTTCTGTTCTGTGTTCTACCTTTAAAGCCTCAACATTAGTGCTGTGCATTTCTGTGGCTAAAATGAAACCCAAAGAACTCTTCCTTGTCTACGGGGCCATGTTTCATTCTAATGATGGATTGGCTCTAGTTCTTGTTTCTATCTGTTTTGTCCCCAAAAGGTTTGTTCTAAACTGTCCAATGTTTATTCCTCTAACAGTAAAAGAGTGGAGCCAGGAGATAAAATGGGATTGGAAAGGCCTGAAAAGGGCCCTGCATGTGTGGGTGTTTCTGTGGTTTGGGGAAACTGCTCACTGAATCGATGCAGAACTCAAGTACGTAAATAAAATTAAAATTAACTTGAAATCAGGTGGATTTACTAATTGGAATCGCTTGCTGAATATGCCCTCAGCACAATCCAGTGGATAGGTCACACATTCAGGAAGCTGGGAGAAACAGGTCAACAGGTACCAATATAGTGTTTTATGTTGTTTTAGAATAGTGGTTCTCAACTTGTGGGGAAAGCTTGCCTTTCCAATTCGTAAAATATCAAAATGTTGAAAGAACCTTCATGTTCTAGCAACATACATAGTCAATTTTAATTGTAGTAAATGATACAAGAAATGAATTGGAAGTCTCCTGTGAGGCCATCGTTGAGGGAACATTTAAGGAAAATTCAGCTGTGTACCAGGTGTTTTAACTCCCAATGCCCATATAAGCTCAATGCTTATGCACTCACAGGACAGGCATGATGGTTTCCATCACTTGCTCTTTTCCCGGAAGGCTCTAAGGTGGACGGTCCTGGTCCAGCTGCAAGCATTTAAATCTTCTTTAACAGTGTCATCTGTCAGATTCTTTTAAATGTTTCTCTTTTGATTATTACTTTTATTCCAATATTTTAATACTTTTAAAACATGCTGAGAGGTGTGTGTGTGTGTGTGTGTGTGCGTGTGCATGCGTGCGTATGTGTGACTGTGTGTCTGTCTGTGTCTGCTTATTTAGTCAAGGAATCTAAAGAACAATTTTCAGATTAGACCTTTTTGGTCAACAAAAACATATGTTCTTCAGAATGATCACTATTGGGTCTGATCAGTTAGGTGATTTTCATCAGTCCAGTAAATAAAATGACCTAGTTTAAATTCAAAGTTTTGTTTTGGTGGTGCCAAGGACTCAAAACCTGTACCTGAAACGTTGTGGCTAAACACCGGACTACTGACCCATAGCCCTGTGCTGAAATTCAGAATTTTTTAAAATTACTAGTGAGCTTAAATACTTTTTCACATCGTACGTAGCTGTTTATGTTTGCCTAAGAACTTGTTCATGTGATTTGCTTATTTTTATTCATGTCTGTCTATTTACTGCTGATCTGTAAATTTTCATCTGATGTAGTGATCATGGATATTATAGGAGCTGCAAGCGATGCAAATATTATTTTACTTTGTTAACATATCACTTGTTGACTTTCAGAGATGCTATTTAGATACTTTAAAAATACTTCATTTCAGCACAAGGTGAAGCCAGACAAAAGTCCCTGAATGGAGGGGCAATGGCAGGCACTAACTGAACATCTATAGGCACGTGGCAACTGCTGGGAGAGGGAGAGTCAGCTTTTTTTAATGATGTGACCTCTGGTCAGTCAACTACAGTCCAGGGCAGGCCTCACCCCCAGGAGCAGTGAGAAGGTGACACAAACAGCAGGTTTGTGATTTAGTTGAATGGGTAGGAAGGTGAAAGTGCAGAAGATGGCTACGGGAGGACTTTAAGGACTGAATATGAACATTGTATACAATTATCAGAGTTAAGACAAATATTTAAAATATTTAATTCGAAAATAATTGCAGGTGTCCAAACAATTGTGGAAGTAGTATACAAAATTTCTTTACTTTGTTTATCCCAATTCTCTAAATATCAACAGGCACAGAAATGATACTAATCTTTGACTCCTATTTGAGATTTTACCAAAGTCCTTCTTCTGACAGAGGAACCAATCCAAGAACACACACTACGTTTAGTCTTATCTTGTCTTATCTCCTCAGTGTTTTAATCTTAAATCATTTCTTAATCTTGCCGGCTTTCTTTTGGGCTTTCTTTTTCTTTCTGATTTTTATGCCTTTTAAGAGCACTTTTTGTTGTTGTTGTTGATTATTTTATTTTTTTGTAGACAAGACCATTGATTCTGGCCTATTTGATGTAGATTCAATCCTATATAATCAAGAGTTTAAGCTAGCCTGCTAGTGTCTTAGTTAGGGTCTCTATTGCTGTGAAGAGACACCATGACCATGGCAACTGTCATAAAGAAAAACATTTAATGGAGGGTGGTGGCTTACAGTTTCAGAGATTTAGTCCATTGTCATCATGGTTCAACATGGCAGCATACAGGCAGACATGGTGCTGGCTACACCTTGATCAGAAGGCAGCAGGAAGTAGACTGACTCACTGGGCATGGTTTAAGCCTATATGAGACCTCAAAGCCCACTTCCACACTGACACACACACACACACACACACACACACACACACACACACACTTCCTTCAACAAGACCGCACCTATTGCAACAAGGTCACAGCTCCCGTTAATGCCATTCCCTTTGGGGGCCATTTTCTTTCAAACCACCGCAGCTGCTTGAAGAAGAGCTGTTTAAGCCCTCACTGGGTAGGGTGGTTTATCGAGGAGAAGTGTTGACTGCTTGTGGGGGTATTTGCATTGACTTTGCATGATGCCTCTCAGTAACTGAATATGTTGTCAAGTGGAAAAAGTGTGTGAGTGAAGGCTAGTGAAGAGGCAACTGGGTCAGAATGACCTTTGCAGAACCTACCATAGACACTCAGTTGTCCCTTTTCATGCATGTCCTTGAGTTCTTTGGTTTCAGCTACCTGTGACCAAGAAGGGAAAAAAAGTGAGTATAATACAACATTTTGAGAGAGCAATTCCAGATTCGTGAATCGCTCTTTAATTTTTTTAATAGTTGTTTGAGAATTTTATACTGTATTTTGTTTGAGAATTTTATGATGTATTTTGGTCATATTTAACCCCCCCAACTCCTCCCAGGTGCACCCTCCTTACCCTACCCAACCAACTTTATGTCCTCATTAAATCTTTTATATATTGTTATAAAAATTCTATAATTTTCCATTAGTTATTTTAAGCCTTTTGTGTGTCTAACTTATAAGTTAAGCTGTCATAGATACATATGCTAAAGAAAAAAAGAGCATACATGAAAAATTTGGTGCTATCTGTAATTTCAGGCATCCATCGAGGAGTCTTAAAACATAGACTTCTAAAATACAGAGAGATTGCCTTATGATATTAACAGTGGAAATGACAATGTCAGAGGCAGGTATTTAAGAGGCAGATATCATATTTAGAATTAATCAGAAAGAAACAAGGTAGTGACAGATAGACATAGTACGAGAGCTCTTCTAGCAATGTGTATAGAGAAAGTGGCAGTTATATTAAGAGGCCTCCTGATAAGATAGAAGATGCCATCTTGAGAGACATTTTGGAGAGCAAATCAGATATGCAGGTATGGTTAGTAGGTGGAGTCTGGAGTTGAGGGAGGGACAAATGCAAAGTATCTATTTCTAGGGTTTGCTGTGTGTGCTATGCAATTGGTTGGACATTAGGAAGGAGTACATTTTCAGTCCCTGCCTCTGCTGGCACTAACAGCATCTTTTTTTATATATATTTCTGCATCCCACTATATCTGTTTTTTTCCCCCAAGTTCCTTGAGTATTCTTCAGAATGCCCCCCCCCAATAGCTGTATTTATCATTCCATTTACTGTCTCTAGTTCAGACCTGGACTGCTTCCTTACGCCATGATACACTTGCTTCCTGTCTGGGCCACCACATCTTGTGTTCTCTGAGACTTTATCCATCATATCCTGGTCATTTCAAGTTTGTAAATATGTACTGAATGTCTTATTTGGACAGATTACCTTATTAGCCAGAACTGAAAATTAAACAAGAAACTAAATATATCTCTGGAGACTCATGGGTGATTTCCCCATTATAATTTGAGACAAAGAAAAGGATATTTTTCTTAGGGGAAAAATATGTCTTATTTTATTTTTATATACAGTAAATTAGACATAATCAAGAGCTATTTATCCAAACTATGTCTAATCATAATTATGTCAGAATAAAAAAATAAGGTAGACACATTTTTAAAATTGTATAAGTTTGAAGATTTACCTTAGTGATCTTTGCTTCCCTGGTGAAATACCTGAGACAGACAAAAGAGGGGAAGATTTATATTGACTTGTTGTTCCAGAAATTGTTTCTGTCCACGGTCAGCTGTCTCCTTTAACCTGGGGTCTATGACAAGCCAGAGCCTCCCGACAGGAAGCAAATGGCAGAGAGTACCTGCTCCCTTCTCAGAGGCCAGGGAAAAGAAAAGAGGGTGGGGGAGAGGAGGAAGGTGCAAAGGAGAGTAGTCAGAGATAGAGACAGAGAGATAAACTGACTCATGTCTGGACATCCAATATCAAGGGATGGTTCTACCTACCGACCTCATTTCTTTTTGCCAGGCTGCCCCTCTTAAAGATTCTACAAGATCAGCAATGCTATCTTCTGGGAACTCAGCCTTAACAAGTTCGACTTCAGCTACTAATCAAACAGTAGGTGGCTGTTGGGGGACTTGGTAGGTGGTGGAATGTTTGGTGTATGAGAGGCCCTGTGTTCATCCTTAGTATTTCTCTCACCATGGATAGAGTCATTAGACAATTTAACTTTTTTTTTCTTGGTTTATTCGAGACAAGGCTTCTCTGTAGCTTTGGAGCCTGTACTGGAACTAGCTCTTATAGACCAGGCTGGCCTCGAGTTCACAGAGATCTGCCTGCCTCTGCCTCTCGAGTGCTGGGATTAAAGACATGAACCACTACCACCCAGCCCAGCAATTTAACTTTTTAAACCTTTATCTAAAAATATAACAGCTTTCATCTAAATTAAAAAATATGCAAGGAATAATGTCAATAAAAAATCACCCTTTTCAAACATTGCAATGATTGTTTCAGAAAAAAAATCATCTTTAGTTGCTCAAGGTAGCTGGTAACAAAATATTTGCATACTCTTAACATCACTGCTTACAAAATACTTTTTAATTGCATTTCAGAAAATGGTTTCTTTATAGAGGAAAAACTGACATAGTCTAAATTATCAAAGTTCATTCTCCAATAATCAGACAAACCAATGCTATGTTTCAGGATGCACCAGGGACATATCGTCACTTCTGAAATATTTTTGCTTAAAAAAATACTAACCACTTACTGATTATTTATGTTGATTTTGAAGTAGGTTCCATGATCTTTTATTAGTCAGTTGATTAACACTTTTACCTTTCTGCCATAGCCCTTGTCACCAGGATACTGTAAGTTCAGAAAGCTCCCACAGATCTGTGTTCCTGTTCTCCATTGTTTCAACTCCTTCTAGTTCATGGTCAGAGCTTAAGAAGTAATAATGACTAAATAAACAGAAAATAAATTTATTTGGAAAAGGAAGTCTTTGTAGGAAAGGTATATTTATCCTTGGATGATATTGAGTGAGAAATCACAGTTGGATGGATGCCCTGGTGGAACTGAGAAATACAGCTGCAACTCAAGATTACACGGTAGCTGTGAAAAAACACTGCATTCCATAGGATAAAGACATGTTAACTGCAGAGATGGAAAAATTAGTATTTGGGATGTAGATTGAGGGGCGAGGAATAGGAGAGATACCTCTAAGTCATGGAAACTATAAGCTTGCTCTAAAGCAATGTCAACTGAGTGGAGCTTAGGCAGTTTCAGAAGGTTATCTGTTACTGTCTTAGAGGAATTTTACTTGATGAAGTGTTTCAAGTTTTGATGCAAACATATCTTGGCCTGTTGAATCGGAAAAAAAAGACAGAGAGAGAGAGAGAGAGAGAGAGAGAGAGAGAGAGAGAGAGAGATGCCAGGGATAGCCTTCCCAGAAATTCTGATTCATTTGGGACCTAATTACCTGTCATTGCCAGCATTTTCCTCCTTGACCATGTTACTATGGTCCAGGTAGTCCATAACTACAGTCAGAATAAACATCACAATAGCACAAGAGAGATGTCACCTACAGGGGAGAAAGGCAGGGATGGAGAGATAATAACAGGACCAGGCAATCATCACATTTTAAGCACTCACTCCATTGACATAAGAATGTCTTGAGAAGTGTTTGGTATATTGCTAGAGAGTGCCATTAAAGGGCACATGGGTAACCCTGTGTTCATTCTCAGTACTCCCAACCTGTCACCCCATGGTCCTTTCATTCAACAGCCTTTTGTTCTTTTGCACTGGAGAGTTCATCTACTGCAAAATCAAACATCTGTGCAACTGCTCACAGGAGCACACTGAACAGTGCAGAGGCCTGTGGCTGGAGATCCCTGGGGAAACAGTGGGCAGATGCTCCAGGATGTCTGGAACCCTGGGGAAACAGTGCACAGATAGATGCTCCAGGATATCTGGAACCCTGGGGAAGCAGTGCGCAGATGCTCCAGGATATCTGGAACCCTGGGGAAGCAGTGCACAGATGCTTCAAGATATCTGGCCTTTGTTTTGTTTCGTTTTGTTTGCTTTCGAATAGCAATGTCAGACTAACATGATTTGTTGGAAACTCTCCTTAGGAAATTTATGAACATTAAATAAAATTAGTCATGGCCAAGGACTGGTCCTATTTATTTCAGAGCTTCAGTCATCTTGGCAAACAAACAAACAAAAAATGATGTCATTTAAAAATGGGTTCATTGAACTAAGTACCTTTGAATAGTATTTTTAGAAAAGCAATTTGGAATAAAGGGAAGCATATTATAATAACAAGTTCATGGCTTATATTTGAAATGAATACTTTCAGAATTTTTTTTTGATTTGCCAACAGGAAAGTAAAATTATCATCCTGAATTTATGATGAGAAAAATGTGTTTAAATCCAAGTATCTTCCTGACACCTTAAATTTATTTACCAAACATTTTATATTGAATATTAATTATCATATTTAAAAAGCTCAGAATCACCATATATTCAAGATGACAATGTTGTTCTCCTACTAGTAAATCTCTTTGTAAGTTTATGAAATACCTTTTGAATACCACAAAATTTAGAATTTATCTTAAAAGCTAATGAATATTTTGCATTGAACCACGTCCTACTAGAAATAATTGTGCATTTAGATTTCTTTATATGGACCAGGTGGCCAGGTACAGACACTGAATCATTCTGCCTATGAAAAGAATGTAAATGAATGCCCATCTTATATCTTGGGCACAAAGATTATGAGTCATATTTGTGATGCTCGACCAGAGTTCCCTTCTGTAGTCAATTCTGTCAGTCTTGCCTGAGGCTCACAGATTTGACCCCTCCTCTGCACCTCACTGCTAACTTTCAAAGGCTAATGGATTACTGCTATCATGGCAGGACCATGAAAGAACGCTGGGCTCCTTATTTTACATCCTTCCTCCATCATTGCTCAATTTTATTGCCTCTTCTAGAAGCTTCTGTTTCCTCATGCATGAAATGGAGGGGGAATGGTAGTGAGTTTTGTGCTGTATGTTTGTCAAGCATTACCTCACTCTAAGAAGGCTTGGAATTTGAACTCAGGTCTTATGTGTAAGCTTGTGTGTCTGTTCATCCCTGACCAGGCCCACTTCACGGCAGTCTGGATCATTTGTGTTGATGTTGGATTCCATTAAGAAAGGGAGGTACTTATTAGCAGTACTTATTACCATGATGGCGGCTGTCTTGCTATTGTGTGTTATGTTAAAGGAGACAGGTAGCGCTTTACTAGTGCCTCCTCAGCCTGGAACCCAGAAGGCAGGAGAGCAACAGTTCTCAACCTGGCCCACAACTCTTTCATAGGGGTCACAGATCAGATATTTACACTATGATTTATAACAATAGCAAAATTTCAGTTATGAAGTAGCTACAAAATAATTTTCTGGTTGGGTGAGGTCAGCAGCACAACATGAGGAACTGTAGTAAAGGGTCACAGCATTAGGAGGGTTGAGAACCACTGCAATAAAGAGAAAGGAAGAAAATAGTACACTTTAAAGGTGCAAAAAGATTGGAATTCATGGGGTCCATACAGAATAGTCAGCTTGTAGCCCATTCATAGGTGAATGCTTGCTACAAAGCTATACTCAGGCTGTATTTGGTAAAGATTTCAGTGATATGAAACTAGTTAAAAGAGAACAG
Source organism: Ondatra zibethicus (assembly GCA_004026605.1). NCBI lineage: Eukaryota > Metazoa > Chordata > Mammalia > Rodentia > Cricetidae > Ondatra > Ondatra zibethicus. Next base: position 7,989 of record PVIU01010792.1, on the reverse strand, counting down.
GGACTGAAGTTAATGCTTCCGGTGACAAATTAAAGATCTCTTTTTCATTTGTTTGGTTTTTTGTGAATTTGTTTATTTGTTTTTTTGAGACAGGGTTCCTCTGTGTAACTGAAACCTTGCTGTTCTGGAACTCACTTTGTAGGCCAGGCTGGCCTCAAACTCACAGAGATCCTCCTGCCTCTGTCTCCCAAGTACTGCCTGCCGCCACATCCTGGCGGAAGGTCTTTTAATTCCATGACAGGCTAACGGGGTTAAGTTGAAGAGAAGGAAGCATTGCTACAAGCCGATGTTTATCTTACACCAAGGAAGAAATAATCTATGCCAGAACTATTTCCATCAAAATAGTTAAACCTTACAAACTCATTTTCATCGTCATCATCATCGTCATCACCGTCGTTAGTGTATTAACTCAGTAGTTAATGACACCTGCTGCTCTTGCAGAGGACATGGGTTTGGTTCCCAGCACCCACATACTGGTTCTGAACCATCTGTAACTCCCGTTCCAGGTAACATAACTCCCTTTTCTGACCCCTAGAGGCACCAGGCACTCACGTGGTATACATACACACATGCGGGAAAACACTCATATACATCGAAATAAAATAAGTTATTCTATATAAAAAACATAACCTCTCTCCAACAGTGATGTGGTTAATACTCTTCAGTCTTGCTGACTGAAAGCTCTTTGTGTAGAACGTTTACTTAGGACATACCTGTAGGGATGACATAGAAACCTGGCGCCCAGTAAGTATCTTAAGTATAGTTGTTAACAGGGAGAAAAAAAGCCCTCAATGGAAACTGGTTCCCACGGTCTTGCCTCTTCGTCTCCATTCATATACTTTTGTTCCCCCAGAGCTTTATTTTATCTTTGGGAAATGTATTCTTCGGTAGTGTTTGGGGGAATTTCTAAGTCTTAGCAACTTTAAAGAACTTTAATGGTCAATTAGTAATTGGCAAATTCTAGTTGTGCATGTTGTCTTTACCTTATCCATATTTGGGTATAGATATGATGTTATCTGGGTCCTGGCACATTTCGTGTGAGTAGTATAGATAAATATTTTACACAAAGTGTTCTGTTCTCAGAATCTTCAAAAATGGGTAGAGGGGCTGTGCCTAGCTTGTTACCTCCCTAAAGCAGGCCCATCTTTAAGAGTATGACTTAAGAAGTCGTCCTTTGTGCTTCTGTCATTGAAGGCACGAGAGCAGGCCTCTCCAGTTACCTGTTCAGCTCAAGGCCTGGCTTACAATAATTTCCTTTCTGTATCTTCAGTTAAGTAAATCGCACCTCTTCTTCCTGGAAAATGAACTCTAACCCAGTGGGGACCAAGAAAAGCTGTTGATTTGGCCAGTGAGAACTGAGGCAGGTGGCACGAGAGTCTGTCCCCTCTCACCTGACAACACCTCACCTACTTATCCAGGTCACCGTGGCACTCAGGGAGAGAAGGACACAACTGGGTAAAGATGTCCCCAGCTCTTCCCTGAGTGTGAGGTCTCCAAGGAGAATGGTCACTGGTAGATTCCTTTCTGTATTCTGGAAAATACTGCTTTTCTGGATGAAAGTAGGTCAGAATCTCCTTGAAAAAACAAAAAACCCAAAGTGTATTTTTAAATAGAAAGATTAAGTAATTTGACACTGAAAAAAAAGCAAAAACAACATTAACAACAGCACAAAATTGTTCTGAATATGTAACTTAGTTCTGGAGTACCTGTCCAACGTGTGAGACCTTAGATTCTGAACATTCCCTGCCCTTTGGAAGGTGGGGGTGGGGCTGGTGGAGGAGTGGGAGGTGGGGGGAGAGGGGAAACCAGAGGGTGAGAAGGGTGGACAAAGAGGTCAAGGAAAGAAAAAATATCAAGACTAAAAGAAATCACAAAATACCAGCCAGATACTTTCTTCTGTCCATTCTTGTCATTATTTGCTACATATATTAAAAGACAAAATCACAGCGCTCTCCAATCTTTGGGGGGCAGTTAAGACTTAGAGAAAATGAGTTGGGCATCAAATGACAAGAAGCTGCTACTGTTGGTTGGAAAGATGGCCTGGTGTTCCGAGCACAGTGTGTGACTATCATCCAGAGAAGGTTAGTGGATGTGGTCACTTTTGTTATAGACCCTCTGGGTAGTTGGTTGCTCTCTTCCTTCACTGGACTGCTGCCAACTGGTTCTCTGGAACAGGGGTTAGCTGAAACACAGACTTCTGGCATTCACGTTCCCAAGCCTTATGTCAGGATCAGCAAGAAACTGAGGCTCACTGCACCTCTGTAAAAGGTCAGTTTCAGAGGGAATGATTACATTTTCTAGAGGCTGTGGAGGAGAGGGCTTGGGGATAAATGCAAGAAAGCAGAAAATTACAGAGCAAAAGAGACTCCCGAAGGGAGTCTTCCAGGTTAAATGCCTCGTGGCTGTAACTCCAATGTTATCAAACCTGAAGAATGTGGACTGTACTGGGGCCAAGGTTAAGGAGCAAGCTGAGACTAAATCTAACATTTCTGATGGATGTTCTCAAACAGCTGTAGGTGTGAGAGCAGGGAGACCAGGTCAGGCCATTTGTGAGTGCCATTGTGAACTTGGAGGGGCACATTGAGAGCTAACAAGCAGGTGTCAGAGCCAAGTTTACCGCCAGCTTGTGGGACTATGGGACTGTTTACATTGTGTGATTGCGCCACACTGGACCTTCACTTCGAACAAGCAATTATATTTTCTTCTTGTACGACATGCAATACTTCTGTGTTGCCTCTGACATTCTGCTTCAGTGTATTTCTGATTCTCCAAGCTTCAGTGTTTGTCTCTAGCACTTGAAATGGTCAACCCGTCTTGCCTGTGTGAGCTGCGGAACTGTGCGCGTTAACAGACAGCCTCAAGCCCGCTCTCCTATGGCGTTCATGCTACATGAATTACTTCTTTCTATGAAGTACCATTTGCTTATCTTCCTAGCACTTAAGTTGTTTGCCTTCTTTCCTATTGGGAAATAAATAAATGAAATGGCTTTGGTTTCCTCATCAAAGCCTTGCTTCTGTTTCTCTGATCCCAAGTCACAGAGGAAGCAACTAACTACTGTAAGTGCCTAAATACACAGGGCCTTAGGCTCACTGATACCAGAGCCTGATAGCTAGAAATCTGGGACTGGGAAGATGGCTTGGTTGGTGACTAGCTTGCCACTCAAATGTTAAGACGTGTTAGTGTCCCCGGCACACACTCCAAGGCCAGGTTTGGTGATGCATGCTTGCATACAGTTCCAGCAGTAGGAGCAGAGACAGGTACATCTCTGAGACTGGCTGGCCAGCTGGCCTTACTGCATTCAAGAGCTTGGGTTCAGTGAGGGACCTTGTCGAATGTAAGTCAGAGAGCAATAGAGGTAGACAACTTTACACTGACCTCTGCTGTCTACATATACATTCACACCTGCACATGCACATACACACACGTGAGTGGGTATAGATGCATACAACACACACACACACACACACACACACACACACACACACACGGTTTTTATATGAAACCTTCCCAGTTCTAAATTGTGATAATTGACTTAAAACTTAAAGTTTACTACAAACCACCAAATTTACTCTTTATGACAACCACAGGTAGCATTTGGGACTGTAGCTCACTGTAGACCTGAGGGTTGTGTGGTATTGATTCTGAGGAAGCCTGAAACTTCTTGACTGGTAAGTGCGAATTACAATCTGGGCCATTTCTAGTGGGACTGATGGGAGATAGGGGAATGGTAGAAGCCAACCAGACCAACGCTAAGGCTAGGGAAAGAAGGGCAAAGACAGGCTTGGGTTTTTGTATAGAATGGACATAGTCCCTATGCCTTCCTGAGTCACTGCCTTTGTAGGATGCTGGTTCAGCTGCTTACACAACCACTCAAAGCTGTCTGCTTTTAAGTCAGTGATTCTCAACTTTCCTAGTGCTGCAACCCTTTTATGCAGTTCCTCATGTTGTGGTGACCCCCCCAACTGTAAAATTATTTTCGTTGCTATTTCAGGTAATTTTGCTGTTGTTCTGAATTGTAATGTAAATAACTGATATGCAGGATGTCTGATATGCAACTCCCCAAAGGGGTCATAAATCACAGGTTGAGAACCACTGTTCTATGTAGGCAGTTTTTCTGTGTCCCAGCAGTTGCTCCCAAATAACTACACTGAGACTTAATATTAATTATTAAATACTCAGTCGATAGCTTAAGCTTGTTTTTAGCTAGCTCTTGTAACTTAAAGTAACCTATTTCTATTAACCTATGTGCTTTCCGAGGCTCATTTACCTCATCTGCATACTTCCCATCCTCCTCGTTCTGCATCTCCCCAACTCTGCCCTTCTTCTGCCCAGCATTCTCTCTGCCCAAAAATCCTGCCTAGCCATTGGCCAATCAGCTTTTTATTAACAATGAAAGCAACACGTCTTCATAGTGTGTGGAAGGATTATTCTACAGCACCTCTAAATTGTCTGAATATGAGCAAACTAAGATGTTCTCTTCTTTTCTTGTTTTGCCATGGCTCATCCTTATGACATACCTCACCTTCATGTGACTTCAGCTGGCAAGAGAGGGAGGGGTGGGTGGAGCATGTCATATATACATACTTGTGAGATGGAAGCTAGCTCACCATGGGTACATAGGGAAAAAGGGCTCCTATTAAAGACTATATGTTATCACAAATATTAGGGTGAGAACAGATGTGTTGGGGTTAAAGCAGTTAGTGTGGGAACACAAGAGGAAAAACCAAAGAACTTGCAGTTGGGCATCATGTAGTCCAGCTGGCCATGTAGGAATGGGAGAGGTGGGGGCCAGCATTTGCAAGCCAGCTGCCCCCTCTGAAGCCCCGTGCCTTGAGGAACATGTGCAGGACACTGCTGTCCTTTTCACATATTCTTGCTCCTAGCCCAGCCAATTGCAAAAGACTGAATCGTAAGTGGATAAGAACAGTTTCTAGAAACCTCCACTCATTTTAGGAAAGAGACTCCTGAAAACACAGATGAGGAGTTAAATGTGAGGTGATCAAGAACAGCTGTGTCTACATCTTATTGTGGCTGTATCTTGGGAGCTGTGATAGGCGTTAGCTCTATGGTGACACTACAAGCCAGTCACATAAATGGGAGAACAAAGGGCACCGAGTAATCAGCTGTCTAGAACACCTGCAAGGTCAGGGGTAACAATGCCAGCCAGATCCAAGAGCTAGCAGACGGTCCAAGTCAGCAGCTAACAAATCAGAAGTCAGAGAAAGAACGGTGCATGCGTGCGTGCGTGCATGCATGTTTGTGTGTGTGTGTGTGTGTGTGTGTGTGTGTGTGTGTGTGTGGCAGGGTCGTGATGGGTAGCAAATGAGCACATGACCATCTTCTGGCTGAACCAGAACACAGACAGATGTCAGCCCTTAAACGGTCAAACCCGTGATATTATTCCCAGAGTGCTAGCCAGTCTGGATAGAAATATCTGAGTTTTTGTTAGTTTCCACAATGAATACTGTTACCCCACCCCACCCCCCAGACAAAACAGTTTAACTTTTTCCCATCTCTTGGAAGTCCCTCCCTGTTCAATCAGTTTGCTCGATTCTTCACATTCCATTAGTGGCTCGTCACTGAGAGAATTAATTCTGTGTTGCCTTCTCCTACAAGTTCCCTGTCTTTAATTGTCACCAGAGCGAGACAACCAACGTGAGCACCACTCTCTCAGGTTGACTTTAGTGACCACTGAATTTCTGGTGCCCTAAGCCCCTGGGTCCTGCAATCCCAGGCCAAGGATGTTTTCCTCTCATTCTCCATCATTCTTATCATTCCTTTTCAAGATCCAGATGTTGGCTGCCTCACTTCTGTCCACATTCTGTAGTCTGTGACCTGGTGACGTGACCATAAAATTGTGGCTCTGAGCTGGGCGCTCTGTATCTACTGGGAATAACATATTTATATCAGGAAGAGAATGTCTTTCTGAGGTGTTTGCTAGGCTGCTGTATTTGTACTTGTGGGCCTCAGTTCTGTGAAACTGAGCGTCTCTTTCTATTTAATTCTCTCATTCTTTTCAGCAAGACTCCAGCAGCACAGGTGAAAGGCAGCCTTGCCATTGACTTTTTCCTGTGTTAGATCCTTATGGCTTGCTTTATTTCTGATTGCACTGCATAGTGTGATGAGTTTTTATGTTGTTTGTTTGCTTGGTTGTCTTAGAAAAGCAATACTTAAACTTTTTGGTCTAAAACATTACTAAAGAGTTAAAAGATTTAAGGTTGGTTATTTCCACCATCAAATATTGAAACAGACATTAAGAATATTGAAGTGGAGATTCTGTGAATTACTTTACCCATTTGGCACCCTCAGAACTTAGCCTAGGTGCTGGGAAAAGGGTGTAGAAGGCTCTCCCCATTGCTGAATAAACAAGTCTGCTTTGACTTGCCTGACCCCCAGAATCTGTGCCATTGATTCTGCACCCTCTCACCCCCTCCCCTGAGGGAGTCCTTAGGACCCACCCACTGCTGGCCAGCCTGCATAGCCACATAGTGAGCTTCACATTCAGTGAGAGAGCCTATCTTAAAAACATAGGGTGGAGAAGTGACTAAGGGAGACAGCTGACATTCACCTCTGGCCTCCACACCTGTGGGCATGTGTGCACATTCATTCACACACCCACACAATGCTCACCCACACATGTTCCATAAAGCAAATGCTGTAGTAATATCATGAAAATAATACTGACCTTGAATGCTCCTTGAAAGTACCTCGGGATACCTGGTCTACACATTGAGAGCCAACCTAGACAGCATACCACTTTGTGATTCCTTAGCACTTGTAAGACCCAGAACAGGGAACTTCAGAATATAAGAACTCCTCTAGGAACAGTGCCACCAAGCAATGAACTCAAAAGAAAAGCCAACCAATCCATTAACTTCTTTCATCTTATATTTTGGAGAGGTTGATTTCTGCCATTGAATAATAAACTTACATGTGAAAGGTCACAGTGCTTATTTTAACTGTGTCAAACTAATTAATTCTGGCATTTAAGACATACGAACTAAACATTTCACACAAATGGAAATGCATTACGAAGAAAATTTGCTTGTTCAGTTTTGTAAACTTACTGTTGTGGTCGGCCAACCAACCTAAACACATCATTTCTAACTTGGCACATTTATTGCTTCCTTTTTTTTTATTTCTCCATTCAAAAATTTACATTTCCTCCCCTTTTCCCATTCCCCTCCTGCTCCCCCACTAACCCTCCTCCCTCCCCCTCCATCCTTAAGAGAGGGCAGGGTACCCTGCCCTGTGGGAAGTACAAGGCCCTCCCCCCTCCATCCCCGGCCTAGGAAGGTGTGCATCCAAGTAAACTAGGGTCCCAAAAAGCCAATACATGCAGAAGAGACAGGTCCCAGTGCCATTATCGATGGCTTCTCAGTCCGCCCCCATTGGCAGCCACATTCAGAGAGTTCGGTTTGATCTCATGCTCCTTCAGACCCGGTCCAGCTGGATTTGGTGAGCTCCCATTAGATCAGGCACACTGTCTCAGTGGGTGGACCAGCCCCTTGTGGTCCTGACTTCCTTGCTCATCTTCTCCCTCCGTCTGCTCTTCAACTGGACCTTGGGAGCTCAGTCTACTGCTCTGATGTGAATGTGGGTCTCTGTCTCTATCTCCATCCATCGGATGAAATTTCCCTCTGGATGGATCTACTGGTCATGACAATTCTTCACAGTGTACAGAAGGGGTATTCCACAGCACTTTACCGCTTAAAAGTATTATGACATGAATTCTTTTGCATTAAGGTATTTTGTCCTCTTTGGAACTTTATTTTTGTATAGTGTGAAAGACAGGGATGTAGCTTTATTCTTCTATAAATGTGCATTCAATTTTTACTAGAACCATTTGTTGAAGAGGCTGTATTTGTTCCTATGTATATTTTTGGCATGTTGTACAATAATCAGGTATCTGTGGTTGTGGGAATTTATATCTGAACCCTCTCTCTCTTTTTAAAAAGGTTTTGTTTATTTATTAAGTATATAGTTTCT
>PVIU01010791.1:0-68129 GCA_004026605.1 Ondatra zibethicus | reverse complement strand
CTCCTTCCTAGGCTGGGAGGGATGGGGGTGGGCCTTGGACTTCCAACAGGGCAGGGCACCATGCCCTCTTTCAAGGAAGAAGGGGGAGGGAGGAGGGGTGGGGGGGTAGTGGGAGGGGACCGTGAGAAGGGGAAGAAAGGTAAAAATTTTATTTCTTTAATTATGTTCTTGAATGGAAAAAATAAAACAAAACAATAAAAAAATGAGAAATAATGCTAAGGAAACACAATGACATTAGAAGAAATTGACTGAAAATAAATATACAGCAGCATTTCCTCTGAAAAAAAAAAGAAAAAAAAAACACTATTGAGTCAATTTAAAGAACGATTACCAACCATATACAAAGTAAACCCAAACCGGGGCCCTCCTGCTGTAAATGTGCCAATACTAAATACAAAATAATGGTTTAACTATTGCCTGATTTACAGTTAATAATGTAATATGGAACCGTCATTTAATTTTTTTTTTACTTTTTATTGAAAATAAATTTCTTTCTCATATATTATATACTGATCACAGTTTTCCCTCCCTCCATTCCTCCCAGTTCCTCCCCTCCCCCTCATCTCCCCTCTGTATCCACACCCTTTCTGTCTCTCATTAGAAACAAAACAAAACATTAGAGATAGCCACTAAACACGACTAAACAGCTTACAACGAGATGAAGCATAAGCTATCATATCGAAGCTGGACAAAGCAACCCAAAAGGAGGAGCCATGTTCCAAAAGCAGGCACGAGAGTCAGAGAGCCACTTATTCTCAGTCAAGAGTTTCATTGTTAGCATTCAGGCATCTACACTGGCCTGCTCTTGGGGACCTAACAGGACATGTGGTGGTAGCTGCTGCATCCACCAAGTAGACCACTCCCCTTTGCGCATGCGCTATATCCCCCAGTAAACCTACATGAGCTCTGTTGCGTGGCGTGACCTTGTGGTGCCCCGTGGCTACAAACCACCAAGGTCACCTTCTGCTGCTAAACTATTACACGTATAAAAACACTAAGCTAGTAGCTATAACACATGAAAAGATGATAGGGTGCAGACCCTGTGCTTGAGGCGTCCATCTTTGGGGGCTCATAAACATCTTGCTTAGTTGATGCAGATGGCCTTGTTCTCCTGTTATCCTTTACCCCCTCTGACTCTGACAACGTCCCTGTCTCCTCTTCCACAGGATTCCCTGTGCTCTGAGGGGAGGTATTTGATAGAGACCTCTCATTTAGACTCTGCCCACATGGTGCCTGACTGTTGGTCTCTGCATCTGTTCCCATCTGTGGCCAGAGGAAATCTCTCTGACAGGACCGGATAAGGCACTGATCTATGAGTATGGCAGAATATCATTAGAAGTCGTTGTAATACTTCTTTTTTTAATTAAGAGTAGTGTTTGTTTTTAACCAAGAATTCCAGCTATCTAGTATCTAGGTCCAGGTTACCCAAGCAGTGTTAGGTGTGGGTTCCTTCTTGCGGAGTGGGTCTTAAGTTCAATTAGACAGTGATTGGCTACTTCCACAAGTTCTGTGCCACCCCTGCCCTGGCATAATTTGCAGACAGGACAGATTGTAGGTCCAAAGTTTCTTGAGTGGCTTAGTTTCCACGTTTCTCTTTCAGTGGCCTGCAGAGAGCCTTCCCTCACGAAAGAGACTAGAATGTCGGGATGAAGGCTCCATGAAGGCACTATTTGACTTCTCCATGTTCAATGATTTGTGTGTTGTCCTGGGTAATAGGCTCCCACTGTCAGTTGGTGGAGAACAACCTTTTGTCTTAATAACAACCTGGGTTGGTTGGAGTTTTCCATGGAGTCCTTTGAGCCAACCACTCTATTGAACGTTACTCAGTACTGCACCTGGAGACCTACCTGGCAACAAGAGATGGCCTGGTGAGATTTTATAGCCCCCATTTCTAGAAGTCCTCATGAGGATCACTTTCACACATTCCAAAAGCTTCCACTGCACTAGGTTTCTACCACCCCCAAATCCCTCAATTCCAGCTGTCTCCCCCCACACTCTCCACCTGATTGTCCCATTCCCATCCTCACCTGCCACCAATCCACCTGTAAAATCTATTATTTCTTCCTCCTAGGGAGATCTATACATCCTCCCAGACCCTTTGTAGTTACCCAACCTCTCTGGAGCTACAGACTGTAGCTTGATTACCATTTACTTAACATCTAATATCCACTTACAAGTGAATATATACCCTATTTATCTCCCTGGATTTAAGCTACATCACTAAGGATTATTTTTTTTTCTCGATAATGTAAATTTCATGATGTCATTTATTTTTAACAGCTGAATAATACTTCATTGGGTAAATGTACCATATTTTCTTCATTCATTCTTCTGTTTAGGGACATTTAGATTGTTTACAGTTTCTGGCTATTAAAAATTGAGGAACAAAGAATGTAATTGAGCAAATGTCCTTGGGGTAGGACGAGTCATCCTTTGGATATAGTCCTGAGTGGGATAGTTAGATCTTGGGGTAGATGGATTTCCAGCTTTCTAAGGAACCACCATATTGACTTCCATAGTGGCTGTATAAGTTTTCACTCCCACCCTCACCAGCATTAGCTGTTACTTATGTCTTTGATCTTCGCTATTCTGACTATATAAGATGAAATATCAGAGTCATTTTGATTTGCATTTCCCTGATGGCTAAGGATGTTGAACATTTTTTTTAAATTGTTTCTCACCCATTTGAGATTCCTCTACTGAAAATTCTCTGGTTAGATCTATACCCAAATTTTAGTTTGGTTATTGGGTGTTCTGATATCTAGTTTTTTGAGTTCTCTTTATATTTTAGATATTAGTCCTCTATTGGATGTGGAGATGGTAAAAAAAAAAATCCCATTCTGTAGGCTTCTTCTTTGCCTGATTGATGGTTTCCTTTGCCTTACAGAAGCTTTTCAGTTTTATGAAGTCCCATTTACTTATCTTTGATCTTACTGCCTAAGTTATTGTTGTTCTGTTCAGGAAGTTCTCTCCTGTTCCAATGCATTCAAGGCTATTCATGTCCCAGTTCCTCTTCTATCAGGTTCAGTGTATCTGGGTTATGTTGAGGTGTGTGATCCACTTGAACTTGCGTTTTGTGCAGTATGATAAGTATCTGTCTAAATTTGCTTTGTGTGTGATCTGTTCTGGAGAACATTTCATAAGCACAAAGAAGAAGGCATATTCTATTTTGTTTGTGTGAAATATTCTATAAATATCTACTAGGTCCCTTTGGCTTATAATATCTGTTAGCTCCAGTATTTGTCTGTTTAGTCTGGATGACCTGTCCATTAGTGATAGTAGGGTACTCAAGTGTCCACTACCAGTGTACAGGGTTCAATATGTGATTTTAAATATAGCAGTGTTTCTTTTACAAACTTGGGTGCCTTTGTGTTTGGGGCATATATGTTAAGAAGTGAAATGTCATCTTGGTGGATTTTTCCTTTGATGACTATGGAGTGTCCTTTCCAATGTCTTTTGCTTAGTTTTGATTTAAAGTTTATTTTGTTAAACATTAACTTGTCTATACCAGCTTGCTTTTTAGCTTTCAATATCTGTTCCCAACTCTTTATACTGAGGTAATATCTATCTTTGATATTGAGATGTGCTTCATCCTGTTTATTATCCATTCTGTTAGTCTGTATCTTTTATTGGGGAATTGATACCATTGGTTTTAGAGATATATTAATAAGTAATCATTGTTGATTCCTGTAATTTTGTTGGTGGTAGTGGTGACAGTGGTAGTGTGTGTGTGTGTGTGTGTGTGTGTGTGTGTGTGTGTGTGTTTCCCTGCTTTTGATTTTCCTGGGGGCAAGATATTTCTTCTGTTTTCATGCATTTAGTTAACCTTATTAGGCTGGCATTTCCTTTTTGCTGTAGGATTGGATTTTTAGGTAGTTATAGTTTAGATTTGACTTTATCATGGAATGTCTTATCTTATCCATCTATAGTCATTAAAAGTTTTGTGGGGTGTAGTAGGCTAGGCTAGCATCTGTGGTCTCTTAGAGTCTGCATATTTAATACCTGAGAGTCTTTCTTCCATCTCTTCTATTCTATTGATGAAGTTTTCCTCTGTAGTTCCTGTTCGAATTACTAAATTTTTCATTAGGTCTTGAACTAGTGTATATATTTCTTTTAACTTTTTGCTTTCTTTGATTTCTTTAAGGGATTTATTAATGTCCTCCAATTTATTTATTTATTTATTTTCTGAATGTTGTTAAGGGATTTATTCATTTTCTCGTTGAGAACCTCTATAATCTTCATATAGTTGGTTTGGTTTTAAGGTCTTTTTTTCATGTGCTTCAAATATGTTAGAATATTCAGAACCCACTGTGGTAGGATAGCTGGGCTCTAGTGTGGACATAGTGCCCTGGTTATTTATTGTGTTTTTATGTTGGCGTCTAGGTATCTGAGTTTGGGATCATCCCAAGTCCAGGTGCTTGTATCTGTGTTAGTTTCTGCTAGGCAGGTGTCTTGTTCCTGGGTTTCTGTTTCTTCTCTGGATTTTCAGAGACAGTGACAGCTGTATCCCTGTTTTTCTGGCCTGCTCAGTTCAGATGTGTTTATAATGGATGCCTGCTGGTATTGGAGGCTGGGAAACTGGGATGAACTGGAGGAGGAGGTCTTTGTGATCTCTTGCAGATGGGATCAGAGAGGAGAGGGAAATCACAGCATGCTTCCTGTTACAGCTCTGAGGATGAAACTGGGGGGATTGAATCTCAGGAACATTGGAGGGGTATGCTTCTGCCTTCAGCCTACTTGTTGTCATGGGGGGAGCAGTCCTTGGGTTAGCAGGGGGCTGGATGTTGGGGTTGGGGTCTGGGACAAAGCAGCAAGTTGGGGTAGGGAGGTTAGAAGGGAAAGATCTGTGAGATCTATGGGGTGGGAGTGAGCAAGGCAGGGAAAGCTGCCAAGCATGTCCTGCTGATGACAGGGGTCAGGGGATGACCCTGGGAGATCGTATTGGGGGAACAGTGAGAGAAGAGAAGGTCTCCAGGCAGCCTACTCAGTTAGCTGGCATGGCCTGTAGTCTAGCAGAGGCGGTGTGCTTGGAGACGGGATACAGCTATAGAATCGGGGATGGGGTAGGAAGGGATGGCAAGAGGGGAAGAAGATTGCAACTGATGTTCTGTTGCAGCACTAGGGACAAGACAGGGGTCTTATTTGGAGGGAAGGAAGGCCTGGTGAGGATCTTCAGTTAGCTGACTTGTGTAACTGTTTTGCTTAGTTAATGTGTTCTCAGTGAATGACGGCTGGTGTTGGAGGATGGGATCATGGGATGCCTTGTGGGAGGGAAGTTTGGGAGAGAAGGAAGATCTCTGTGCTCCCTTGGAGACTAGGTGTGAGAGGGGAAGAAGAAAGCAGTGGGTTGGGTTTCCTACCACAGAATCAGGTGGTGGGGGGTGCTGGATCTCAGGTGGAGTTGGAGAGGTGGGGGCCCCCCTTCATCCTACTTGGTGCCCCAGGAGGAACAGCCCTCAGATTGATTAACAGGAGGTGCCTGTTGGGGTTGGAGTCTGTGGCAAAGCAACAAGCATGGGAGGAAGGTTAGAAGGAAAAGATCTGTGGGATCCATGGAGTGGAGTGAAGGGCGCAGGGAAGCTTGCCAAAGACATTCTACGGAAGAGCTGGGGATCAGACTGGGATATTGATCAGAGGGAAAAGAGAGAAAGGAGAAGGTTGGCAGAAAGTACCAGGTTTTCTGCCGACTGTGGATTATGATTGTTGCTTGTATACACTGTGCTCAGATACACACTATTGCTGAACTGAACTCTGGCTTCAAAGAGCAATCATTACAGAAAATGCTGTGCCAGATATTACTCGGGATCCTATTACACTGTTTATGAGTGAGTCTTCAGTCTTTAAGTTATTTTAGTTTTATTTGTCTTTTCTCATTGGTCTATAGAGTTAGAGATGTCGAATGTGAATGGTAAATCCATTTTAACCTTGTGCAAAGTCAGTGTCAAACCATAAGAGCGAGTTCCTATTTTCAAGTCTAAACTTTGTTCACAAGACAATAAAATACCCTGCAAATGATAAACTGTAGGAAATAAATATGCCAGCAGCTACCACCTGCTTCTGTTCCACTCTAGAGAGTGTTTCACCTTTAATAAAGACTTTTATCAAAATGCAGGTATTTTCCTTTAGCACATGGTTAAGTGAGGTGGGCCTAAGGAGGCCTAGTATTGCAAGAGTGACATGGCTATTTATGTTTAGAAAATAAGTGAATACAAAAATAGTAAGTAGTTTCTATTTGTGTGAAAGTCAGTTTCTTGTAAGGTCTTAATAAGTTTTCTGCTTATTTTAAAATTTTTGACTTTCATTAGATGACATTGAAATGTGGCAGAAAAAGTAAAACAATGACTGGATTGAAACACAAGTGTGTGTGTGTGTGTGTGTGTGTGTGTGTGTGTGTGTGTGTGTTCATGAGTACTTGTGTGCACATGCACATGTCTTCTGGCTCCCTGACCTCAGTTTTGCTAACTATAAAATATAATTTGTCCTATTCTCTTTTTCCTGTGTCTAGAAGAAGACTAGGCTCTGAACAATTGGGCAATGCTATTATCCAACACCAATAAATACATTTCAACATTCTACTTTTCCATTTGTATTCAAAACCTACATTAATGAAAAGATATGTAAAGTGTTTTACCACATAAAAAAGAAAATTGTCAGGCTTTAATATTTAAATTGCTAAATGTAGCTCATATATTTAGATGTTGGGACTTACTTTTAATTTAATAGTTATACTTAGGGCTATATGCGACTCTATTTTTCAATATCATTATAATGCATTTTTTAAAAGAACAATGCCCATCATAAGCATGCTTTATTCAGTTATGAGCGATTCAGTGGTTGTGCGTCATCAGAGACTGTCATGGAAGTAAACAAGAGCTACATAATCTTTTCTGGCCTGTGAAAGAGCAGAGAGCGCCTGGCTCCTTCCCTGGGTAAATCTTTGTCTTCACGGATTGTCCACTTCATACAGGAGCACATCAACGTGCCTTTAAATCTTCTCTCCTTTCACATCAGCGAATCAATAAGGGTCTCAGTCTATCTCACGGAGTCATAGGAAAAAGTTTCCCAGTGTCCCACCCTCTGTCTCCCATCCGCACACCATTTCCTTCACACTCCTGCCATATGCCTTTGATAGGAGGCATAGACTTCATTTGAGTGTGAACTGTATACAAATGTCAGGTCTCATATCCATAGATAGTGCTAAAATTGTAGAATTATAAGTTTGCTAAGAATTTTGTAACATGAGTAGAAGATTTAATCTGACTGGTCTTAACAAGATTTACATAGTTCCATAAGGTAAGATTAGTTTGCATTATTACCAGCTCAGAAAAGGTTTTATAGTTTTTTTTTTCTCTGTTTCTTTCCACTAGGTGATCGTGAACTCAATAGCAGCTGTAGATCTTTGCTACCTGGTGACCAGATAATGAACAAATAAGGATGCACTAGCCTTGACATTTTTGTTTCAGAGAATTCATACCCTTGGTTCTCTTTTAAAAATTTTAAAGAACAGAGTCTGGCCACTGGTAGGTAGGTTGCCCATTCTCTGATGGATGGCTTCATAGTCATGTACACACAGGCCTGGGCAGCATTAATTCAACTCTGTGGGATAGAGGCAGAGGCAAGGGCAGAGGGAGACGCAAGGGCAGAGGCAGAGGGAGCATCATGAAAAGACATCAAGTTGGGAAGTGGATGTCTCTGGGTAGGTGGAAGGAGAGATGGGAGGGTTGACATGATCAAAATACATCATACAGATGAGTGAAATTCTCAAAGAATATATACAATTGTTATTAAAAATAGAAGAACATCAAAACAAAAGGAATTTTATTGCATTTGTGCTTATGGTTAAGTTAAAAATACACCTGCATTTCCAAAAATATTATATTTGTCAGAGGTCACTTCTCCTTAGCCAGTTATGGCCCTCTGTAACTTTAGGAACTGAATTCTCATCTCTCACTCTTCTAAAATCCTCTAGGGCATAATTTATTATACAATTGCCTTATGTTCCACGTATTTCCCTAGCAATGCTTGTATCACCTCTTTGACTGTGTTGTATTTCACAATGGTTTGTTTTCACATTTTTATTTCTGAGTTTGTGTGTGGGTATGTGCATGTACAGGTACCTGTGAAAGACAGAGGACTCCCTGGGGCTGGAGTCACGGAGAGTTGTGATGGACTGGATGTGGGTTCTGGGGACTGAACTCAGGTCCTCAGCAAGAACATTGCTCATTCTTAGCTTTTGAGCTACCTCCAGAGCCCTGTTCTGCTGTGTTTTAGAGAGAACTAAAATCCTCTCAGGAGAGCGGCCACTGCCAGCGGAGCTCGTAGAAGTGAGGAAACCCTGACGGCTTCGTGATTTTCTTTCTACCCATTGTGCTGCCACGGTACCGCACTCCCCTTTATTTGGCCGAGAGCTCCTTGTACTACTTCTTTCTGTGTTCCAGTTTGAACTTGCTTCCTGACTCTAAGATACATGCCAGGAAATTATCTCAGTTGGGCAGAGGCATATCTATTTGTAAGGAGTACCCCAGAAGGAAAGAGGGTCTTCAAAACCAAAACAGAACATCCCTTGATGGAATCTTCATTTTCTTCTGCAAGCATCTTTTGGAAGTGGCTGCACGTCAGAGGGTAAGATGACAGAATTTCATCCCTGCACAGGACTAATCATCACGTGGTGTGTGGTTTTCATTAAACACACATCTAAAATATGGGCAGCAGGGTCACTCATGCCACTCACTTTGTTTATTTTTATTTTATTTAAAAATTCTTCATTACATTGTATGTGTGTGAGGGGGGGAGGGTGCCTGCCCATCATACACATTTTACGTGTCACAATTGATCCAGGGAGATCAAGAGACCAGACCACTTGTTCAAACCAGTTCTTCCCTTCTATACTGTGGATCCCAGACACAGAAATTGGACTGTGAGGCTTTACCTGCTGAGCTATCTCAAAGCTCACCTCATTATTTTAAAATTCAAGGTTTTTCTGCCCATGGTTATAGCAAGGGAGTCTAAGGGACATCTATGTCAGTGATACAGATTTATTTTTTCTCATCATGTATGCACTCTCACTATTGCAGTGCTAACTTCTCTTTGGGCTCTTTCTCTCCTGTGTCACCAAGAGAGTAGGGAACACTGAAATCAAGGACTTGGTGTCTCCATGTGGCCACTGACTCCTGGAGAAGAAAAGATATAATATTTCTCAGAGTTTGGTTTCTGTTCCTAGAATGATAGGTACCCCATCGAAGTCTCTTGTCTGACTTTTGTTGGTGAATTTACTGTTTCAGACCTGGCCACTGCTCTCAACCTCTGGATTCTACTCTTCAAGGCTTTTTGTTAACTTCTTTCCACAGCTCAGCTTCATATTGAACTTCCTCTGCTCCAGAGGTAAAAGTCAGTCTTAAATGGAATCACATGAGCCAAGCCAAGCCAGCCCAGCATCGAGTCTTTGGATTTCTCAGAGTGAAGAGTTAGGGCAGCTCATATTCTTGAAAAGGGTCCAGTCAGTAAGGAGTGAATGATTCATGGTGTTGAATGCCTTCCATGGATTGAATCAGCTTTGTCCTACTTTAAAGTTCTTGCTGGCCAGATGCGCCATTGCTGGCAGTTAGTTTCTGAAGTAAGAACTACAGGGATTGTGCCAACCTGGAGGATATTGCCCAGTGAGGCCTCTCTAACTTGTGGTATTAATCAGAGCTTGTTCAGTCAGCACTCTCTCCTGCCAGCCTTTACTTCAACACAATCTATCAGTTATTAAATGCACTTCAAGGTAAAGGTGTTCTTTGCTTTATTGGGTCGACCCATAATTCTTTGGACACCATCAAAGGCACTTTACTTATACCTCAACCAACAGTTATGCCATTCATATATAATATTTCTTTAATATTTTATAATTTATACTCTCATTTTTCTTTATATCAAAAGGATTTTCAAGCTACATACCATTTTGAAAGAATGATTGGAGTAGGCATCTTAATTTGTTTCTTCTTTTTGATATATCTAGCATTTCACTGGAGAACTAGTATGTCCTCCCTCAGTACCTGCATTTCTACTTGCATGCTACAGTCAGTATGTAGAGCCCAAATTTCCCAAAATTGGCTTGTCCTTCTTAGGACATCGACTTTCCATTAGCTACAGTGATTGATTCATGGTTAAGTATAGGACAAAAAGTAGGCCAATATTTCTTTAAGGCAGCAGAAAGAATATTGTCATCTTTATTAAAGAAGCAATCTAAGAAATTAAGTAGGGATTGCTGTGCCAAAGAAAGCTTCCTTTGGCTTCAATTATTGGTAGCGATTATATACCTCAAATTGCATGAGGAGATCACAATGCATTCTATATATAGTCTTTACTGTAAAGTTTAAAATATATTAAATAAATATAAAATGTTGTAATTGGGGACACTGTGCTAAATATAATTTCTCTGTGTTTTCTATTATAGTGTCTCATAAATGTAAGATTTTCTAAACTGTTATTACAAAGTCTTTTCATTCTCTGAGGCTAGAAGATATTTAAACTTAAAGACTGCTCTCAATCTCTTGGAGGACCTCGCTTAGTTGGTGCTTTAACCTATGGTTATATATTTATCGCAAATGTGAGCTTGTAGGTATATAGGACAGGAGCTCTTGTCTTCTATTATTGCCTAGATTTATTTAGTAAAAGATTTAGTTTATTTAATTTTAAAAGTATGGTAAAAGTTATGATTCAAACATCCATTTCCTTAACCAGCTCTGCCTCAATAGTTCATATTCTAATAAAGGAAGAAGGATTCTGTTGATCTGGAATGTCTGTCTCCACGGAAGCATGTAGGCATCAGCTGTAATGAATGAATTCACAAATCAACCATCCATAACTTGTACTGGCTTGATATAAGCTAATTTTCTTTCAGTGCATAGATTCAAAAGCACAGTTTTGACTGGGAAGATATTAAAAGGCCTAGTTTTGAGAATGTCAGAAGCCTGATCTTCATTTTTGTGACACAATTCTGTTGTGGTTGAGGTTGGGAAGCAATATACTTTGTGTCAGCTTGGAGGAGATAAAAAATAAGTTGGATTTAGATATCTTTAAGTTGTTTTACTGTAATATCATATAACAGTTGTTACACTGTAGTCTATTGCTTTCCCCCTGTATGACCATGGAAATATATTTAAAGTATCAGTTATCTAAATTATAAAATTTAAATGACCATCTATGCACCAAGTTATATATGTGAAGAATTATTCGAGAAGGAAAGAAGCAGTGTGTTAAGAGATGACAAGGATGATACACCTATCTAAACCAGGGTTAAATCTATCACTTATAAACTGAATAAACTTGAAATTTTGCCTTAGTTCCCAGATTTAAGAAATGAACATTAGAGTTTTATCATAGAGAGTTATTTTGAAAATAAGAAAAGATGGCTTTTGTAAAGCATCCCATAAACATCTAGTTTATTTTATGGTATGAGACCTGTGGAAACTGAGTCAATTTGAATTTAATTGGAAAATCAACTGACATTTTTTTTAGTTCACTATAGACTTTAAGCAAGCCTTCCAATAGTACTAGTCAGGTGACATTTTATAGGATGCAATCAGCTCTGTGCCTATGACCCTTGACATTAATCAGCACACACTCAAATCTGAAAAATTGAGCTCCTTCAGTTGCCATGCAACCTGCTTTTTACAGCTGAAATCCTAGGCAACATTCCTATTTCTTGCTCTTTCTTTATTCTTCCTTCCCTCCTTTCTTTCTTTCTTTTTTTCTTTCTTTCTTTCTTTCTTTCTTTCTTTCTTTCTTTCTTTCTTTCTTTCTTTCTTTCTTTCTTGCTTGCTTGCTTTCTTTCTTCCTTCATTTTTGCTTTTGTTTAGTTGAATGAAACAGAATGGAAACACATGCCAGGCAGGGAGGAGTTACTTTAAAATAAACAATATTCCTTGATTTCCTTTTAAGTTTGCCCCGAGTTATAACACTAACTTGTAAACTGGTTTGGAATTCTAAGCACATCTAGCCATGGAAACGATATTACTGTGTTTATTAGGTTTTCGGGTCAGCCAGAAAGAGAAAACAAAATCAATACAACTCCCAAGACCCCTGAGATAGGGAATAAATAGTCACAGTGTAAGGTCTGCACTCTGGAGGGACGACACCATGACACCCGGGGCAGAACCAGATAAAAAATAGTTCTTAAACTGTTAAAGTATATGTTTGGCTTCTTTTTATATTTTTTATTAAGCACACTGCAATTATTGCTTAATATTTCTTTCCCCAAATCCCACATGCTCCCTTTTAATAAAACACTCCATATAACCCCTAAGACCTTACTGTCTTAGTCTCCCTCCATAATACCAGTGCTTGAAATGACCCACTTTTCCTTCATATCTGGCTTACTCTGGGCCTCTTCCCAGGAAAGAGGTGCAGGGGATTGAATCCTCCTATAGTCCAACAAATTATATGTGATTTTACCAACCAATAATTATTTACTGCTACATGGTCAAATTATTGGGTTGTGTTAACATCAAAGTGATGGATTTCAGGACACATGTTGCAAGGCTTATCCTGGGGAGGGCGAACTAGCAAATTCCCACCCACCCCAGACAGGGCACAGATGACAGATCAAAGAAAGAATTCCACCCAAGTCTGGGCTTGCTTACAAGAGCTGGTAGAGGGAGGAGGTAAAGATGTTTGGGTGACCCAAAGGGAGCTACATCACTGAAAAAGCACACTTCAGCCAGAGGAATAACTCATGAAAACTGTGTTCAGTACCGCACTGTATATGAAAGATGGGCAGATATCTGGACACGGTGGAGAGTCTCCTGTGGCCAGCATAGGAGTTTACAGTGTGTATAACCATGAGAACAGACTTGGACAATTTCATAACTTTTTGGCTTCAGAGCCTTGTAAGAACCTTTCTTCCTCCATCCAAAAAATATAATGTCTCATTCGGAAGAAATATCTATATAATACATCATAGATAAAAATCAGAGCCAGGCATGATGTTTGCCTACAGGTGCAGCAAAAGTCACTGAGTTTCAAAGCTGGTGGAAAACTAGAGGTGGGAGGGCGGTGACATCCACTTTGCTTTTCTGGGGCAGGCCTTGCTTTTAAGGTCCACAAAGCAGGCAGGCCTTATTGTGAACACTGTACCAGAAACATAGATAAACACATTTATGCCTTTCCATGTCAGAATTTACTGAGTAATGATAAATTTACAAGGTTTCGTAGTTTTTCAGGGACAGCAATCTCTCATATAATCTTCCTATCTTGGTAGTAAAGCCAAAGTGAAAGTAGGTTCTTAATCACAATTACTAATATTGATTCTCACTGTAATGAAGTTTTAAGAATTTTGGAGATGGACTAAGGGTCTGTACTGATAACATAATAGAACTAACCAGAGCAGGAGGTAGCTGCTGCAAGAGTCACACTGGAGCATGAAGCTGCAAAGTTCTGGGAGTGATGAAACGCTGAACCTGGGAATTTGAGAGCTGGAAACACATCAGAAACAGGAAATAAACCAGTTCTAGTCCAGATGTGGTGTGGGATTCCCCTCTGTATGCTGTGAATACCATTGGTGAATAAACAAACTGCCTTGGCTTGTTGATAGGGCAGAATTTAGGTAAGCGGGGGTGGGGGGTGGGGAAGGAACTAAACTGAATGCTGGGAGTAAGAAGGACAGAGTCAGAGGAGAATCCATGTAGTCCTGCCGGACACAGACACTGGAACTTTTCCCAGTAAGCCACAGCCATGTGGCGATACCCAGATTACTAGAAATGGGTTAAATTAAGATGTAAGAGTTAGCTGATAAGAAGTTAGAGCTAATAGGTCATGCAGTGATTTAAATAATATAGTTTCTGTGTGATTGTTTCTGGTCTGAGCTGCCAAGCAGCCAGGAACAAACAAGTGGCCTTCTTACAACACGGATGGGTAAACACATAGACAAGGACTCATTCAATTAGGTTATGTCAACAGGAGGGGATCAGCTGAGTCAGAGAATACTTGATTCTTGAGGTACACACCAGATATCAGATGACAGGTTGTGTGGGGCTACGGCATGGCAATGTTAGTGTTTGTCTTTTGATAGCGTCATGTGAAAGAGTTACAACCTTTCTTTGGTCTGGGATGTCCAGGAAGTTCTTAGGCCTGTTGTGCCCAAAGCTTCAGTTCTCCACAACAGACTTATAAAGCAGCTCATCATCTGTCCCTAGATGTAGATCAGGCGTCAGTCTGTGGGGCATGGGTGGTGCCTGATGATGGTGGTGTTTCTGGGTCCACTCAGGAGCTGTAGTCATCCTTCTCCCTCAAAAGAGAGTTAAAAGCTGATTGTAAACTAGATGACCCTGGGGCGGTGCACAGACTGGAAAAACAGAGCTTTGTACAATATGGAGTAATGGAGACTACAGCATAGCCCAATCTCCATGGGCACCTGATTTCAATTAGCTCAAGGGACGGCAAAGGTTAGCAAAGGCCTCCAGAGCAACCAAGCTAGCTTCCACTTCCGACAAAGCAGAGACAATGGAGAGGCCAGCTCCCTGCTAGAGAATGTAGCCCTGAATATCATTTCTGTTTCCTCCAGCTGGCTTCTGGTGTAATTTCAAAATCCTTAAAAGGTTCCAACATATCATCCTATAGACTATTCTTCCAGCATGGTACAATCAGAAATAGAGAACTTATTAATATTTCCCCTATTTCTTTTTCCTGTCTATCCTTACAACACATCAAAATTGAATCTACACTAAGGGCAGAAAGTCAATTGATACCATTCAGAGAAAAGTTTGAATGTACTTTTCCTGAGAGGAAGCCAGTAATTACCATAAAATGTTTATGAAACAGAAGAGACAATGCTGCATGTCTGATGTGTCTGCGCTTTAAGCTGTATTTTTTTTTCCACCAAGCAATGAAAGATCACAGCATTAAATCTGCCTTGGTCGTTCCATAATGGCACACCTGAGGTAGATCAGTTGTTCTATTTAAGTCACTTAGTTCGTTACCCTAAGAAAAGAGGACATTTGCAGCATAGCTCCTTTGGCTTGTAAAGAATTTACGTTTCCCCAGGGTTCAGCACACGCACTTAGCTTTTCCATCCAACCCAGGACTTCTCTTCACTTAGGATGTTTGCTAGGAACCACAAGACAGCTTAATTTGCCTTGTAGCTATTTCTCAAGCCTGTGACTTGAGGTGAGATTCTGCGTGTCTCTGACAGTTGCATCCCACTGGTGTTTTGTACACGGTGGTTACATGTAATTTCTCATCTACCCATGGATGCTTTCCTGGGGCTGCAAGGCAGAGAGCGATTTTCTCTAGATGCTGCCATTCCTCCAGGCAGAGGCTTGAGAAGGAAAACAAAGCATTACCTGCTTTCTCTGCAGGTGGCATATTTAAAGCACGATGTTAAAATAAACCGACTGGGAATTTAAACAAAATGAAACTCTGTGTGTGTGTGTGTGTGTGTGTGTGTGTGTGTGTGTGTGTGTGTGTGTGTTTGGCATGCAAATGCTTACAAAAGAGTTACTTGGCTCTGAATGATAGCAGGCGGGAAAATGGGAGAGGGACAGAGAGGTCCAAACTTTCATTCCTTCAACTTCTGATTCTCCTGTTTGATCTCTGTGGATGGCCAAGAATGCTTTAGTCAAGCACCCTGGGATGAACTACCATGAAAATGGCCTTCAGTGCTTCAATTTGTGAAAGTACAGAGACAATTGAATCGCTGGGAAGTGGGCTCTTCCAAGACTAAAGACCAACCTCTTTTACAGCAGAGCACTGACTGAACTGGCTCTAACATTCTCTTCAGCTTGCCCCAACTTCACACAGCTCCCATCTTGACTATAGGTCTCCTACTTCCTTCCTTAGAGAATTTGTTTCAGAAAATGTAAATTACATCTCTGCATCTGAACCTTCAATTTTCACATCGACCTGCTAACCCGACAAGAGATTACAAGTAATTCAAGAAAGTTCTTTATCCTGAATGTGTGCAGATTTTCTGCTCTCTATTTCCATGAGTACGGTAAACCAGCTATTTGTGTGGCATTCACATTATGTTAGGTGATATGGTTTAATGGCAGAAGGTGCCTTGGAGTATTGGGGTCAAGGGGCACCACAAAGTCTCACCATGCAACAGAGCTCAAAGAGAGGTTTCCTGGGGAGGGTAGGGGTGCCGCAGAGGTGGCCTTGACATGGGCGAGAATGAAGAGAGGGCTGGGAGAGGAGGTGTTTGCTTCTGATAAGGGGATACACTCATGCACAGAGGGAGAGTGCGCAATTTGTGGTGGCAGTACCAACAGTGTCACTCTTGGCTGCTGCTGTTGGCGTGTCCTGCTGTCACCCTGTACTGAGGGCAGGCTAGTGTCAATGCCTGAACGCTAACGGTAGGAACTCTAAGTAATTTAGTAGTGGGTGAAAGGATATGGGAGGATGAAGGCGAATTACAAGCAAATGTTATAGCATTTGACACAAAAGACAATATTACATTAATGTTTTTGATATCTCTGGGGGGTCCTGTAAACAATTCCCCAAGAATACTAAGGGATGAATGTGTATACAAACCTCCCACCCTGTTTCCAGTGTTCACAAACCAACACTCTCCTTAATGGCCCAGGAAACATCTCTTTGCATGTTGGCACTGACAGAGAGAACAGCCCTCTCCATCTGCGGGAGGGCAGGGGTCCACTTCTGATGGCCGACAATTAGCAAACACAGGTAGCTAACTACAGAGAAAAACATGCATAAATTTAGGACTAGCCAGTTATGCTAGACATACACCACTGATAAATTTGTTCCCTAATGTTCTCCAGTAATTTTCCATTATTATGTACACTTGTCTAGGCTAAAAATCCTTCCTGTAATTGGGTTGGAGTCAATCTCCTTCTTCTTTTTCAAAACCTTTTGGTGCAATTTCACTTTCAACTATTCTAATTTAAGACTCAGTGGAAAGAATCTGGAGGTGAGAAATTGCTTCACCGTGGCTGCCATCATAAAGCACCACAGACTAGGGAACCTCAAACAACAGAACACACCAACTCAGCCTTCTGAAGCCAAAATGTCAAGATTCCAGTCCTGATCTTCTGGGCCACTTCCACGCTGCATCCTGAAGGGGTGTTTCCTGTGAGCATTCTTGGTATCTCATGCTGCGATTAAATTTTCTTTTCTCAGAAGGGCACTAGACAGGTTGGATTGGCACCCTGTCTAATGCCTTCTTCCTAATTTACTCTCTCCTTTGGAGTCTCCCCCCCCAGGATGTGGTTCAAGCCCCCATCAAATGTCTGAATAGAATCCACATTTCAAATCAGATTATACACTGATTTCTAAGGTACTTAGGATAAGGGTTTCCTAGCAGACACAATTTTTAAGCAGACATAATTCAGTTCCTAACAGTCTCTATTTCTGTTGTGAATGTCTCTACCAGTTTTTCCAGTGCAGAAACTATCCCCAAAGGTTTTTTGGGGGATAACAATATGTAGCCTACTCATTTCCTACAACAAACACCAAGTGACTTGTAGATAAATGACTATTCCCAGCGTGCAGCAACCATAAGTTAAATACATGGAGAGGGCTTGGAGTTTGAGCACTGAGATAGAGCTACCCAGTAGAAATGAAAATATTTAGGTTTAATTGTTGTTTTGTTATCTTTATTCTTCAGTCTGAAGTACAAACCAATGAATTACATATCACAAATGAAATAATTGGGTTGGAACCATAATAGACAGATTACTTATTTTCCAAAAATCGACATTAGTTAGTGACAGTTAATATAGGTGGAAAGTTGACATTCCCCAATTACTATTCTGTCAATCACACATGCAAATGAACTTCTGAAAGATAACTTACTATGCTGAAAGTTATTTGGAGTTTATAAAAAATTAGAGTGCAATAGCGTCAAATCAGGTTATATTTTACATTAGCAAAATGCAGACATTTTATAGTTAGACTAGAGTAATTCCATTATCATAAGATATATTCTTGTGTAGGGTGTGCTATGTTATTTGAATAATTCATTTGATTCCTCATTTAAAAGATGGATAAGAAAACTATAAGCCAATTTATCTCATTAATAACCCACTGCCTGATAAGAATTCACTTGTGATGTCTCAAATAAAATTATGGAAACAAACAGAGGCTTCATGAATTAGGGATGGAGCACCTCTCTCAGAATGAAGAAACTGTCCTTGAACAGGCTAACGTTAAAAGCCAGCACTCCTGTTGCTTAGCTATTCTGGGCAGCAATAGGCAAAGAAATATGGACTTGGCTTTTGCAGTTATTTTGCTGCTTCAGATTGCTTTTGAAAATATCTGTAAAGACCCAACTAGCTTTCCACCTTATCTCATACTTGTTTTACATAATTTAAGTGTGTATGCTCTTCCAAAGTTTTTTACCTTTCCCATAGAGATACATATTTTAGCATTGATGAATGTAGTTTCTTATATTGCTATTTCTTGAAAATTTTATTTTTGTTGAGAATTTCATACACACTGTATTTGTATCATTTCCATCCCAGCTTCTCTCCTTCCAATTCCTTCTTTTATTAACCTTTATTACTTGAATGTTAAAGGCCACTGGTACACTAAAGTCTTGGTCCTCAGTCTGTGCCTTTCTTGGGAGACTATGGAGATATTAAGTGGTGGGAACTAGTAGATGGACCTTAGGTCACTGTTTGGGATGTACTCTTGAAGCAGGTAATGAGACCCTAGCCCCTCTTCTTCCTCTTTTGTTTCCAAGTCCCCAGGAGGTGCATCACTTTCTCTGATACTTACACTCACCATAGCTCTCTGTTTAACCACAGACCTCAAAGCAACAAGCCATTAAGATGAACATCCAAACATAAATTCCACGTAAGCTTTTAAGTGAATTATCTCATGTATTTATTACTGCAGCAAGAAGCCAATTGCCATGTGAATTTTATTAACGTGAAATCGAAAATTTGGTCTTTACATTCCAAGAAACCATCTGAGTATCCTGATTTCAGTGTTTGCTACACGGACTCTGCAAATCTGTGGGTATCATTACCTGCCCCATTACCTGCCCTTGCTCTTCTCTTGTTCTATTTTCCCAGAGTTCTTTTATTTTACCCAGTGCACTGTGGGCCTTGAACATTCTAGTTAAAGCAATGAGATTTCCTCCCTTTCCTTTTTTTGGCCTTTTATCTCACCTTTCTCAACCTTGGTCATTCACAGGGAGCATCATTTACATACACACCAGTTTTCTCAGGAGCAATGGACTCATTCCTTCAGTGTTTACTGTGTGATGGGAATCAAGCACATCCACTCTTTGAAATGAGATGGTTAGCCTTCCAAATTATGGACACATGTCATGAATTATCCAATGGAATTAGTAGAATCTCAAAGGAACCTCGAGCAGAGATGCATATTTTTCCCTTTCCTTAGCTGTAAGTGAAGGAAGTCCATCAAAACAGCTCCTTCAGATGATGTGAAAGCTAATCCTCAGGGCATTTCCATGTCAGTGCATATTCTTTGCTTTACATACATGCATGTGTGTGCACACTCACACACACACACACACACACACACACACACCCCTAATATTCTCAGTCCTCTGACTGTGTTGTTCACGACTTAATGAGGAGACGCCAAAACTCTGTGCACTAGAATGTTTGTCCAAGTGAGCTCAGGCAGGAATAACAGAACTCCATATGCTCGGTGCCTTATAAACTTCTAAGTTGTGGAGGCCAAAAGTAGAAGAAGGTTCCAGAAAATACGTTGTCTCTTATGGCACACACTTACTTGTTCATAGACAGTCATTTCTCGCTATGTGCACATATGGTAGAAGGAATGAAGAAATTTTTGGGGTGACTTTGATAAGGCATTCATCCTATTTATGAAGGTTCCACACTCATGACCTAATCACCCTCACAGACACGGTCCCTTAAAATAACATCATAGGGGAAAATTTTCAACATATGAATGGGGAGAGGGACCAACATTCAGTCTTCCAGAACACACTTTCCTCATCCTTTTTACACACATATTTATAGACTGCTGAATAGGTAAATAGGACTGATTTCACCACACCTAATAGGAACCTTTATCTCCATTTAACTGCTGTCCACTAGTGGCCCAAGGGCTGCACCCTTATCTTGCAAGACCTTGTCCTGCAGCAAATATACTCTCTTTCTAATTCCACCTCCCCTATGCTCCCTAGAATTTGCATCTATCATGAACAAGAAAGTTTCTTATTTTTGTTTTTTCTGTACAGGATTTTTATTTGTTCTCTAGGTACTTAGCATCATGTACCCCAGTCACACTCATTTCCCAGTCCTTCTGTTTCTGCCCTCCCATCCTTTGTGGCCTACTGATGTAGGAAGTCCTTCTGTATATGTGTCACTTTATTGGTTAATGAATAAAGAAGCTGTTTTGGCCAATGGCTTAGCAGAACAGAACTAGGCAGGGAAAACTAAACTGAATGCTAGGAAAAAGAAGGTGGAGTCAGGGAGAAGCCATGGAGCCACTGCCAGAGACAGACATACTGAAACTTTGCCAGTAAGCCACTGGTGATACACAGATTAATGGAGATGGGTTTGTCTAGGATATAAGAGTTAGCCAGAAATATGCTTAAGCTAATGGGTCAACCATTGATTTAAATAATATAGTTTCTGTGTAATTATTTCAGGAGTCGGGACAGTCAGGAAACAAACAAGCAGTCTCCTACAACAACCCATCCCCACCACATTTGTGATCTCCCCCCCAAAAAAGTAAAAATAAAAATAAGAGTAAAAAATGTTAGAAAAATAAAAATAAACAAGTCCAATTTGTGTTAGTTATATAGTCATTGGAACAAAGTCAAACACTGGCAGGGGCATATGGATACAGAGAAGCCATGCGTAACTGCCCTTCCTTTAAATGTGTGGGGTCCTGAAGAACATCAGGGTCTCAAACATTTCACTGCACTTCTACAGCCACTTTCTGTTGTCACAAATGAGGATTTCATAGTTTTGCTTTTCTATTCAAACCTCCAACATTTTCAGCAACAACTGATAACCTTGTCTTATGATTTCACAATGAAAATGTAAGAAACAGGTCGCCAGACATACTTGCCAAACCACCACTGCCAACACTGGACATTTGTAAGGTCTTCTCATTCTTATGATTTGAATTTAAAATGTTCCCCAAAGGTCATGTATTGAACCATTCATTGGTCACCAGCTAGTGCTGCTGTTTTGAAACTTTAGGAGGTAAGAATAAGATGTCTAGAAACATCCCTAGAACGGATATGTTTTTGTCACCAAAGGCATGGAGGCAAGAGATCACAAGGTGAAAACTCTGAAACTTCAAATCAAAAGAAATTATTTGAAATTCTTTCTTTCTAAAAATAACTAATTAAAGCATAATTACATAACTTCCCTCTCTTCTCTCTTCCTTCTTACCGTTTCCGTGTCTGCTTCCTACCAAATTCATGGCTTCCTCTTATTTAATCATCATTATTACATATACCTATAGATGAATAAAAGTGTAAGTACAGTCTGCTGAATCACTTCAGTATTGCCTGTATGCATGTTTCTAAGGCTCACCACTTGGTATTCAATAATCAATCAGGTTTTCCAATTGGCCTTCTTTGGAGGAATTCTTAATTGTTAATTGGTTGTAACTATTCCTTCTTAAAATTGAGTTTTTAGGGTATTTATTTGGTCCGATTGATGGAAAGCTGATCAATGCAGCCATCTTTCTTTTTGCTCACGGTACTGGAAGCATTATGTGCCTTTAATAATCCATTCCATCCATCAATGTACTAAAATCCACTTCTACTTGTGTATAATCTGTTCCATCCATCTATGTGCTAAGATTGATTTCTGGATTTCTTTATCTTCTCTATTAGTTCAGTGCTTCTAAATGTGCTGATATAATATTGAAAGTTTTGCAATGGCTTTATACCATTTTGTGAGGTAGGACAAATCTCAAATTATTTCTTCTTTATTTTTGACTGCTTTGAGGAAAATTTTCTCCAGTATAAGATTTATGTTGCTGTTATTTCCCATACATTAAGTATTTAGAAATAAAATCTCCCAAGTAACCTAACTAAAATAACATTCTAGCTTGATTTAATTTGCAGGTAGTATTTAGGTGTTATGTGATATATTTTATCTTCTCAAAAATAATGTTGCTCTTAAATTATAGCTATTTAAAAATAAAATGTATCATTAATATATATATATATACACATACATCATCTACATAAGCATACACACATATATATGCACACACACACACACACACACACGTATATGTCAAGCCAACTAAAAACCACCAGTGTTAATCAGGTTCTAGTCTTCTTGTGTGTTTGCTATTATGACTATTATCCTAATAATACCATTTATCTCCTTTTGGTTTCAGGGAATTCACACTACTTATTCTTGGGCTTTAGCTGGCTCTTCTCTAGTTGTAGAACAAATGCCTTGCAGAGTGAACCT
The DNA here is from genome assembly GCA_004026605.1 of Ondatra zibethicus. Classification (NCBI taxonomy): domain Eukaryota; kingdom Metazoa; phylum Chordata; class Mammalia; order Rodentia; family Cricetidae; genus Ondatra; species Ondatra zibethicus. Next base: position 45,747 of record PVIU01010791.1, on the reverse strand, counting down.
CTTGCACCGTTTAGACTTGCAGCTCACATATCGCAGCTCACATAATGACTGTCTCATTGAGAAATGGTTAAGACTGCTTGGGTTCCAATCTCAACTGCTCCTGTTTTTCATTTCATAATTTTGGACTAATTATTTGTCTTCCTTATTATCTGATTCTATCAACTCTAAAACGATAAGTCTAGCCTCTCATTATTTAGAGTTATTTATTATTTAACTAGTGCATAAAAAACTGATCATAAGACCCAGTACAGAACATAATGAGGGCTATTTCCTCAATGGTAGCAGAAAACATTCCCTGAAGTTCAATTTTCATTATTGCTGTCTGCTTCAGAACCAATGATCTTATGTTAAAGAACAACAAAAAGAATAAATGGTTGATTATATTTAATAAATCAAATCATTTGATGTAGCCCAAAGATCTTATACACGTGATACAATTGTGGTAATTTCCTTGGCATAAGGAGTTGTTTTATACTGTCTTTTAGTGATTCTAATAATGTCCAGTGAAATGTCTTTCTGTTTCTTGATGAAATTTTAATGACTCGTTCAGGGAAATAAAAGTCAGTATCAGTAAATCAATTAATGGTATGATTTTCTTTCTTGTTACTTTCCTTCTTAAAAAAAAGTTACTTGTCTTCCTAAATTTTCAATACTAGCAGTTAAGGAAATGCATGGCGGTCTTCACTAAACTGCTTTTCTAATGACTCAGCTGCTTTGTGTCAGTGTCAGTAGAAGGAATGTTGATTATATCAACTCTCCGAACTGTTCAGTATAGGCCAGGAAGAATACCTCAATTTCATCCTAGGTACACAGGCTTCAGCACAAGGGGAGATTAACTACACCTGAAGAAGGAAAAACTATAGAAAAATATCTAAATGTTATCATCTTCTTTACATTTGATATGATACTTCAATACGATGCTATTTATAAGATATGAAGGCAAACTTTCTCATCTGTTTAGAGCCTACATATCTAATCATATCATGCATTTATCTTCTATTCAATTATTTATCTATATAATAAATATTTGTTAAGCACCTGTCATCTTCTAAGAAATAAGGAAACACTGTGTTCTTTACATATAAAGAAAACAAACAAACCAACAAACAAAAATAATGGAATTCCTGTCCTTGAAGAAATACACTCTGATAGGAAATTCAGGATGAGCAAGTATGTAAACCATAGTGCCCAAGAGACTGCAGAGATGGTTAAGTGTCTGCTTCACAGATGTGAGGACTGGAACCCTGTATCTACCAGTTTTATATGTTCATAGTAACAAGAGATGACTGGATTTACAGTCATGGTTAAGTATATACTCTGTTGCATGATCCTGCTAGGAGTACCTTATTCAGGAACAAAGTGATTTCAATTAGTTTCATGCTTCTAAATGAAGACCCTTTGCCACTGGCCTGTTGGCCATCCATCTATTCTGTCTTTAATAATCTAAGAGTTTTAAAAGAGCTTATTAAATTAAAATGAAGCATTTAAAGACATGAAGACCATCATGTCTCCTGTACTGAAATATGTGTAATAAGATTAAAAAATCACTCTTTTATAAGAAGAGAGCCAACAGTAAAATATGATTCAAGATTTTTGATGCAAAATTAATTATACTGTATGAGAAGGGCACTGAGCATTTTAAGGGTTCTAAAAGGAACAAGTATATATGTGACAGAATTATATTTTTGAGCAAATGAACATATCAACAAACCAATATTGGTATATATGAAGAATAAAACTGTTCTGATTTTGGAAATATCTGAAATTCTGAATGAATTTGGCCAATGAGAGAAGTGGGCTTTATGGTATGCTGTCCAAGGTCAAAACTCCTGAACGACAGAGAAAATTCATTCTTTTTTATCCATTCCAGGCTTTGTTTTTTGAGACAGGGACTCACTATATAGATGTGTCTGGTTCTTGTGCTTGCTCCTAAGAGCTGGGATTATGGGAGTATATGTACCACCCCACCCAGAAAATGCTGGTTTGTTGGTTGAAATTTTCTCCTTGTTTAATTACACACAGTCAGAGATTATTATGTGACCTGACTCTGAGAATTTGATAAAGATCCTGCTAGTCACTTCTGCTTGGGTTCTGCTGAATTAAGGTTCAAAGCACAAATCTTGGCAATTCAATTCAGAGATGAAGCACATTGTTTGAACAAACAACTGCTTTACATTAATGTCTTAATCTTTCTTAAACCTCCTAATTCCAAGCAAGGGTCCCTTTCTCTGACTATAAGTAGTATTTATTCTTAAATAAAAGCCTTATGTAAATGTGTTCAATGTAGTCATCCTTAAATATTGGATATCATGACATTTTTCCACCACCTATGCTTAGCAAATTCCACTTTAATAGACACCATGCCTAACTTTATCATCTTAGACAACTTCAGTTTCTGGGGAGCCTACAGAAAAGTCATATTAAGAATATGAAAAGTCATATTCTGAGGTCCTCTCAGAATCAGTTCATTGGAAATATTTCTGTTTGTTGTAAACATTTCTCTATTTCTCTAATATGAATTGCCATGGAAATCCTTTACAGTTGGAAACAATCCCTACATTATAATGAATCCCATCATAACGAACAAGGTCAAGTGGAAGTTTTGAGAACTATCTCCTTCAATCAACACTATAATTTATTAGAGGGAAAGGTTGGCAAAAGGTAGACCTGTCCTCTTATGTTGTCATGTGATAATGTAATCCTCCAACTTGCACATTCAGAATCTAATACTACTCTAGACTCTTGAAAACTCAACTGATTAATGGCCTTGCCTACAGATGGTGTGTCAGACTTAACATTTTGCTTGTGCAGATTAATATGATCTGAGGAGCAGAGACAGTTAGTGTTCCCAAATAACAGAAAACAGTACACATTTATGGTTTTGACTTTGTCCTAGGTTAACTCTCCTGTCACATATTATAATAAAGATCAAGGAGAGAGAAATAAGATAAAAATTAAAAGGTCTGATGGAGGTATATCAAGAAACAATAACAGCCTCTTCCCAAGTTTCTAAAGTTTATATAATGTTGTGATGCTAACATTCATTTATTAAAGAGGCTGTGCATCCAGAAATAAAGAATAAAAATAAGTATCTATGATGATGGTCATTTTGTTTTTTGTGGTTGGCAATCCAGCATAGTAATTTGGATATCAAGTCTCAGAAAGTCCCGACCACTAAGATCTGGAAAATTTTAGTTAGCATCTGGATTACATGTGTTCTGAAAACTCCTCCAATGCCCCACACATTCTTACTTATCTGGCTTAGTTAGCAGAGTGGGGCTAACTGTGATTTAGTTAGATCTTCATGGAACAACTCAGAGAGCAACTAGTCATCCATGAGTACAATCTGAACATACCACATATCATGTTGATCGCCTGCAAATAACATCATGCCAAGTCACAAGGACAAAGAGAATTATTATCTACAGTAAAATGGAATGACACATAAAGATTGACCTTGAGAACAATGAGATGAACTGGTCATTTGTACTCAAACGTTAGACACTATTGCACCAGCACATCTCACCCAGCTCACATTGTGATGGCCATAGAGGGCATCTGTGATGAACAATCAATAGGACACATGCTTGAAATTTCAAAAGCGATCTATATCTTTGGTTGGATGCAAGGATAACAATGACAATTACTTAAGGGTCAGTTTGTGAAGATGAAATGATATAGATAGAGGACAATTCATTTAACTAGGATCTAAGTTATTCACTTAGAGAACTTAATATTGTTAAGCTTTAAATTACTAAGAGAACTTACTTATGGTTGTATGACTTTCGTTGTCTACCATCACTAGATCACAGACTGCGGAGAAAGGCATGGCTCACTGATTCTGAATATGGAAGCAGAAAGATTGTGAGACTGAATACAAGAAGGTGTGAGGTAGAGGCAAACAGACAAGCATATGAGACCTTGGACAAAGTGGATTGATGTTTCGCTCACAGGAAGTTAACAACTATGGAAGGCACACTAAACAACCCCGTAAAGACAGCCATTTTGGCAACTCCTAACTGAGCATTTTGGCAAACAAGTACTTAAAGTACCAAAATTTTCTTAGTTTCTGGTCCTTCACATTGACATCCCTTGAGTGAGTGTCCTCTTAGAATCTGTGACCTAACATCAGGGTTCTCTCGTTCAAGCCAGGAGCTCTTAGTCAAGCTATTGTGGTGTCTGACTGAATGGATTAGCTTTTATCCCTACAACTCTGGGGTTTTAGACCTGTAAGTGTTGCTTCCAAAAGGGAGACTATTTCAGGCAGGAGACAAAGCAAAACTATTATTGATGCCTGGGCATTTCAAGCTCCATGTATCAAGGTGTCACCAATGAAGTCACACCTTGATATGAGTAATTGAACATCAACAGGAATAAAGGTTAATCAATGGAGGAACATTGCTGGTCCCCAGATGACTCATTTCAGAACAACATAAAATCTTCCTGGCCAACTTTGATGGAAAATAGACAATATTTAGCAAACTAAGTCTTAGAATTATGGTCAACTGTTATGCTGAGAGGTTCTAGATTCGTCTCACTTGCTTCCACTCTTTCAGGACTTGACCCCAAGAATGTTATTTGGTATACCTCCCCGTAACTGAAACTGTCTGCATTTTCTGCCTCTTGTGGTTATATGCTTCATATAATAAATAGTTAATTCCAATAGCCAGTTAATATTTTTTTATTTAGTTAACTCAAAGTAAAACTCTTGCACATTAATTCATCACTGTGGAACACTGCTGTAAATGCACTGGAAAAAAATTATTATCAAAGATAAATGTTATTTGTTATATGGGAAAGTATTATTATAAAATTTGACAGAGTACAGCATCATAGCAAAGGCTTTTACTACTCAGTAATGATCCAGAAATGCGCCATGTGTTGTATTGTGTTTTTATCTTATGTGTTGCAAATTTGTGTTCTGTAAACAAATGGATAGATAATAAATACTTTGGCCTTTGTAGGCTATATGGTCTTCATCATAAACAGTAAACTGTGCTGTTCATTGCAAAGCTGCCAGAGACAGTTCAGAAACAAAGAGGATGGCTGTGTTCCAATGAAGCTTAATTGACAAAAAACAGCCACATTCCAAATTCAGTCACAGAACTATAAGCTTGCCAATTCTTGCCCCAATTCATGAACATCCAAATGAATGCTAAAATTTTATGAATCAAAATAGAACTTGTGCTTAAAATGTAAAAGAATGATTTACAAACCCTGTGAGAGTTTTTAAAATAATTTTTAATAATTCTTTGGGAATTTCACATAATTCACCCCAATTTCCCACTCATTTCCATGTCATTCTATGTCTGCCCTATACCCTTGAAGCCCCTCCCCAACAAAAGAAAATTCAAAAAAAAGAAAAAAATTTTACTCTTCCTTCTTTCCTGCCTCTCCATCATATATTATTTTATCATACTGACCTTGGGATCTGTGGTGTGTCATGCAGTATTCCTTTTTGCCCAAACAGTTCTACTTGCAAATGTTCATTGCAATGAGTTGTTGGTCTGGTTGAAGGCCCCTGGCTTCTTGTACATCATCAATACTGGACCTTCACTGAAACTTCTCTTGGATATCTTACTGAGTCATAGAGATCCTGCAGCTGTGGTTCCACAGGACCGGTCTCTTCACCCACTCTAGTAGCTAACAGTTCAGGTAGATATTGGGATGGGCCAACTCAAATTCCTGGGTGTGGGCCTGGATGGTAGCTGAGTTGGTCAGTCCAGGCCTCTGCCAAGAACACCCTCCTCAAGCAAGGCTCAGGGCCAGCTCTCACCATGCCCATATCATCCAGGTCACAAGCATGATGAGGGGTGGGGCCACATCTTCCATTGTGCTGGCTGTCAGATATCAACAGAGACCCAGCTGTGGTAGGGCCACAGACCCAGATATGGCCCTCAGCTGCAGCTTGGATCCAAATATCACCATGATGCCAAGTAGCAGCTCAGATCACTCAGATTGGTTTAGCCCCAGTAGCAGCATGGCCCTTGGACACCAACATGGCCTCAGGTTGTGGGTTAGATCCTGGGCATCTGAATGGTTTGATGGTAACACAGGTTATGCATATTATCACAGACCCCAGCTACATTTGGGCCATGAACCTGGACTTGGCCCTTGGTTGCAGCACAGGCCCAGATACCACATGGCCCCAGATGGCAGCATAGGTCAGCCATATCACCCTGTTCATCAGGGCCTTAGCATATTCAATTCCACTTCCCTCGACAATGCACGAACCACTCTGCTTTTCCTTCTCTCCCACATACCTCTTCATCATATTTGTGCCTGGACTTTGGGATGCTGGGCATACCCTCCCTGGTGAGTTTTAAAACTTCATTTAAAAAATAAAACCAGGGGCCAGGGATGTAGTGTTGTAGCATGCCGCTTGTTCGTTCCCCAGCCGCCCAGACTCCCAAAATAACCAAACAGAAACTGTATTAATTAAATCACTACTTGGCCTATTAGCTCTAGCTTCTTTTTGGCTAACTTTTACATATTAATTGAACCAATTTCCATTATTTTATATTTTACCACGAGGCTCCTGGCCTACCAGCAAGGTTCCACCATGTCTGTCTCCAGGTGCTGCTCCATGGCTTCTCCTGACTCCGCCTTCTTTCTCTCAGCATTTTATTTAGTTTTCTTCTCCTAACTAAATTCTGCCTTGCACAGGACTAAGACAGTTTCTTTATTAATCAATGGTATTCACAACATACAGAGAGCATCATGCATTTACCACAGGTCAGAAGGCCTGGGTTTTATCTCCAGCACTGTAAAACAGACAGACAGACAGACTATAACCAAATAGATACTCAATTTAAAACAACATGGTGTCACGGTTTGTAGCATTGACTATTTGTGCTCAGTGTTATCACATAACAGTTTTCCAACTGAATGACTACAAAGCAACTTGTATGTTTAACAATAATATATTAAACTTCTTTTGACGTTAGTCCTCTAAAATTTGACTATTTTTTTCCTCAAAATTAGCTTTAAGGCGTTTAGTCAACGTGTTTGGAAATAGAGTGCAAAGCTTAAGTGTTGAAGTAAATAACGTGTGTGTGTGTGTGTGTGAGTGTGTGTGTGTATGTGTGTTTGAAAGCATGTTTGTGTTGGTGGGTACATGTTTGGGGGGGTCCTCAAAGTGAAGGTGCTTATGTTGAGGTCAAAGGTCAGTTTCTGTCTTGAGACTGGATCTCTCATTGGCTTAGAACTTGCTGAGTACCTGTGCTGATTGGCCAGCAACTCTGGAGATGTATTGGTTTAGCCTCGACAGGACTGGGATTACAGTGTGCAAAATGTTTTTTAAAAAGTAAGATCTGGAGAGAAGCATAGTTTCTCATGCTTGTATGACAAGTTGACAAGGCAGTTGGCTGAGCCATATCCCCATTGCTAAGTTATGAGCTCTTTACAGTAATTGAAAGAGGAGCTTGGAAACATGAGATATAGAATTTTACCCTTGTAAAAACAGAAGGCCTGAATGAATTAACATTTTTGAGCTCAATACACAAAATTTAGTTTTAAAATACAATAAAAATGAGTTAATTATCTCAACCTCTAGAAGCACTCCTTTGACAGAGCTCCTCTTTAAGTTTTACATTTATGAACTTGTTTATTATTTATTTTATGAGCATGTGTACATGTGTGCATATGTGAGAAAGCTATGATTTCATTCTTTGTAATTTTTCTGTATTCAAATAAACATATTACTTTATAAATTTCATCCAGCAAGAACACTTATTGGAAAAGATAACCTAAAGCAAAACAGAACAAAGAAAAAAAAACAAAGAATTTTCTTCATTTAAAAGAATTATCACTGAGTACTAGTAGCACTTTTACCCTCGGTCCAAACTAAAGTTTTATTGATATTATTTATTTATTAAAACAATCTTTTCTCATCTTACATACCAATCCCCATTTCCTCGCCTTCTCCTGCCCTCCCTAACTTCTCCCTACTACACCCCCATCTATTTCTTAGAGAGGGTAAGACTTCCCATGAGGAGTCAACAAAGTCTGACATATCACTTTTAAGCAGGGCCAAGCCACCCTCCCCCCATGTATAGCCTGAGCAAGGTATCTCTCCAAAGAGAATGGGCTTCAAAATGCCAGTTAAAGTACTACGAACAAATTCTGGTCCCACTGCCAGTAATCCTGGAGACTGCCTAAGCCACACAACTGTCACCCACTTTCAGAGGGTCTATTTTGGTCCTATGCATGTTCCCTGCTGTCTGTCTGAGTTCAGTGAGCTCCTACAAGCTCAGGTCAGCTGTTTCAGTGAGTATCCCCATGATGGTCTTGCCTGCTTTGCTCATATCCTTTGCTCATCACTCTTCCTTCTCTTCAACTAGACTCTGGGAGCTCAGCCCAGTTCTTAGCTTCTCTCTTAGGATCTCTGCATCTGCTTCCATCAGTTGGTGGATGAAGGCTCTTTGATGACAATTAAGCTAGTCATCAATCTGATTACAGAGGAAGACCAGTTCTGGCACCCTTTCCACTATTGCTCAGGGTCTTATCTAGGGTCATCTTGTGGATTCCTGGAAATTTCCCTCATGTCAAGTTTCTCGCTAGTCCCATAATGACTTCCTCAATCAAAATATCTCTTTCCTTGCTCTCCCTCTCTGTTCTTCCTTATCTCAACCCATCCCCTCATGTTCTCCTTCTCTCTCCCCATCTCCACTCCTCTTCCCCTTCTGCACTCATTTCTTAACCCCCCCCATTTTCCCATTTTTTTTCAGGAGATCTTGTCTATTTCTCCTTCCAAGGGGGATCCATGTAAGTCTCTCTTAGGGTTCTCTTTGTTACCTAACTTTTCAGGCATCGTGGACTATAGGCTTGCTATCCTTTGCTTTATATCTAATATCCACTTATGAATGAGTACATACCATGTTTGTCTTTCTGGGTACGGGTCACCTCACTCAGGATGGTTTTATCTAGTTCCATTCATTTGCCTGCAAATTTGAAGATGTCATTTTTTTTTTATCATTGAGTAGTACTCCATTGTGTAAATGTACTAGAATTTCTTTATCCATTCTTCAGAGGAGGGGTATCTAGATTGTTTCCAGGCTCTGGCTATTACTAATAATGCTGCTATGAACACAGCTGAGCAAAGGTCCTTGTAGTATGAGTGTGCATCATTGTGTATACAGCCAAGAGTGGAATTGCTGAGTCTTGAGGTAGACTGATGTTGTAAGAGAGGGCCCACTTGTTTGTCCCAGCCACCACCTGGCTAGCTTAGCTCTGAAATAATTACCCAGAAATTGTATTAATTAAGTCACTGCTTGGCCCATTAGCTCTAACTTCTTATTGGCTAACTCTTACGTATTAGATTAACCCATTTCTATTAATCTGTATGTCACCATGAGGTCGTGGCCTACCAGCAAATTCTCAGCATGTCTATCTCCGGTGGCGGGTCCATGGCGTCTCCCTGACTCTGCATTCTTTCTCCCAGCATGCCATTTAGTTTTCCCCACCTACCTAAGTTCTGTTCTTCCCTATCAGGCCAAGCCAGTTTCTTTATTCATTAACCAATGAAAGCAACACATAGAGGGAACTCCCACATCAGATTGATACCTAATTTTCTGAGAAATTGCCATATGGATTTCCACAGTGGCTGCACAAGTTTGCATTCCCACTAGCAGTGGAGGAGTGTTCCCCTTATTCTTTATACTTTCCAGCCTAACTTATCATCAGTGTTTTTTATCTTAGCCATTCTAATTTATGTAAGATGATATCTCAGAGTTGTTTTGATTTGCATTTCCATGATGGATAAGGATGCCAAATAATCCCTTAAATGTCTTCCAGCCATTTGAGATTTCATTGAGAATTCTCTTTTTAAAACTATACCCCATTTTAATTGGAGTATTTGGTTTTCGCTGTCTAGTTTGAGTTCTTTATATATTTTGGAGACCAGTCCTCTGTCTGATATAAGGTTGGTAAAGATTTTTTCCCATTCTGTAGGCTGCTGTTTGTATTATTGACTGTGGTCTTTGCCTTACACAAACTTTTCAGTTTTAAGAGGTTTCACTTATTAATTGTTGCTCTCAGTGTCTGTGCTACTGGTGTTATATTTAGGAAGTGGTCTCCTGTGCCCATGCATTCAAGGTTACTTCCCACTTTTTGTTCTTTGAGGTTCAATATGACTGGATTTTAGGTTGAGGTCTTTGATCCATTTGGACTTGAGTTTTGTGCAGGGGGAATAGATATGGATCTATTTGCATTCCTCTGCATGGCAACATTCAGTTATGTCAGCACCATTTGTTGAAGATACTTTCTTTTTTCCATTTTATAATTTCATTTTTTTGTCAAAAATCAGGTGTCCATATGTGTATGGATTAATATCAGGGTCTTTGATTCAATTCCATTGGTTACCTGTCTTTTTTAAATGCCCATACCAAGCTGCTTTCATTACTGTAGCTCTATAGTAGAGCTTGAAGTCCGAGAATGTGATGTCACCAGAAGTTCATTTTTTTTCTACAGTATTGTTTTGGCTATCCTGGGTTATTTTTTGTTTTGTTTTTCCATGTGAAGTTGAGTATTGTTCTTTCGAGATCTGTGAAGAATTATGCTGGGGTTTTGATGGGGATTGCATTGAATTTGTACATTGCTTTTGGTAAAATTGCCATTTTTATTTTGTCTTGGATCTACCCATCCAAGATCATGGGAGATCTCTCCATTTTCTGGTGTCTTCTTCAATTTCTTTCTTCAAAGACTTAAAGTTCTTGTCATACAGGCTTTCACTTGTTTGGTTAGCATTACCCCAAGATATTTTATATTGTTTGTGGCTATGGTAAAAGGTAATGTTTCTCTGATTTCTTTTTCAGTCCTTTCATCATTTGTACATAGTAGGGCTACTGATTATTTTGAGTTGATTTTGTATCCTGCCACATACTGAAGGTGTTTATCAGCTGTAAGAGTTACCTAGTAGAATTTTTGGAGTTCCATATGTATACTATCATATCATCTGCAAATAGCGAAAGTTTGACTTCTTCCTTTCCAAATTGTATCCCCTTGATCTCCTTTTGCTGTCTTATTGCTCTAGCTAAAACATTGAGTGCTATATTGAGTAGATATGGAGATAGTGGACTGACTTGTCTTGTTCCTGATTTTAGTGTAATCCCTTTGAGGTTTCTCTCCATTTAATTTGATGTTGGCTTTCAGCTTGCTGTATATTGATTTTATAGTGTTTAGATACATTCCTTGTATCCCTGGTCTCTCCAAGACATTTATCATGAAAGATCGTTGGATTTAGTCTAAGGTTTTTTCAACATCAAATGATATGATCATACATTTTATTTCTTTCAGTTTATTTATATAATGGATTACGTTGACAGATCTTTGTATGTTGAGCCACCCCTGTAATGGCAACTCTGGGATGAAGCCAACTCGATCATGGTTGATGATTTTTTTTATGTATTTTTGGACTTGGTTTGTCAGTATTTTATTGAGCATTTTTACACTAATGTTCATGAGAGATATTGGTTGTAATTTTCTTTCTAAGTTGAGTACTAGTGTTGTTTGGATATCAGGGTAACTGTAGCCAAGTAAAAAGAGTTTGGCAATGTTCCTTCTGTTTCCATTGTGTGGGACACTTTGAGGAGCATAGGTATTAGCCCTTCTTGGAAGTGCTGATAGAATTCTGTGCTAAACCCATCCAGCCCTGGGCTGTTTTTGGTTGGGAGACTTTTAACAACTGCTTCTATTTTGTTAGGAATTATAAGCCTATTCAAATTGTTTATCTGGTCTTGATTTAATTTTGGTATGTGGTATCTATTCAGAAAAATGTCCGTTTCTTTTAAATTTTCCAATTTTATGGAGTATAGGTTTTTGAAGTATGACCTAAAAGATTCTTTGGATTTCCTCAGTGTCTATTGTTATGTCCCCCTTTTCATTTCTGATTTTGTTTATTTAGATATTCTCTCTCTGCCTTTGGTTAGTTTAGATAAGAGTTTGCCTATCTTGTTGATTTTCTTGAAGAACCAGCTCTTTGTTTCATTGATTTTTTTGCATTGCTTTCTTTGTTTCTATTTTATTGATATCAGTCCACAATTTGATTATTTCCTGTCACCTAGTCCTCCTGAGTGAGTCTGTTTCTTTTTGTGCTAGAGCTTCCGGGTATGCTATTAAGTCTTTAGTGTGAGATATATCCATTTCCTTTTTGTAGGAATCCTTTTTGTTTTTAATGAAAGGAGTTTCTAGTCCCAGGCAGAGAGTCTTCTCCTTTCTTTACAGCTGAGCATCTCAGATTCCAGATGTAGCTTCGCTGCTGTACGGGCTGAAGCTTCACACCTCTGATATGTATGTGAGTGACACATACTCACTAAAGGAATTTGCAGATTCTACAAGGAACCTAGCAAAGGCCCATACCGTGGGATGGCAAGTAAAACGTGACAGGATAGATGTCATTGTTGAGGCTTGGTAGTGGAGTGCAGTAGTGAGAAGAGGAAAAATGTTGGTTAGAGGGTGTCAATTGCCTCCAGACCTGAGGAATAAATTTTGAAACCCAATCTATGAAATGCTGACTACCATTAATAATGATGTATCATGTAACTGAAGTATGGTGAATAAATTAAAATACTTTCACCACAAAACAACATGTAAGGAGACAGGTTAAATTGTTCTGTAACTTATACATAGATTTACCTACATTATACACCATAAATAAATGTAACTATAGTCAATTATAATTTAAAAAGAAATTTGCTTTTATTCTGATTCCTAAACATGGGTATAAAGAAGCAGAAAAGAAACTCACAAACTGAGGCTTACAAATACTCAGAAAAATCTGCATATTTAGCAAGAATTGCATATTACAGTGTGTCTGCAGAACTAACAAAGTGCCATGTGTTAGAGAATCAGAACATTTCTATTAAAATATCACTATTATCAGAGGTAAGAAATGATGAAGAGACATCTTGGGAAGCCACAGAAAGGATTCTGACATAGTATTCATAACCTTCATAACCCAGTTAAAGAAAACAAAAACCATGTGGAGATGATGTAGCAGTGAGAACCAAAAGTAAGCTGTGGAGGAAAAGGTTGATTTTGTTTATACTTCCATATCACTTTTCATCACTGGAGGAAATAAGAACAGGAACTCAAGCAGGGCAGGAACAAGGAGAAGCCATGAAGAAATGCTGCTTACTGGCTTGCCCAACCTCCTTTTTTAAATAGCACTCAGGACCAGCAGACCAGAGTAGGGTCCCAAAACAGGTAACAGAATCAGAGACAGCCCCTGCTTCCACTCTTACTGCTGATAGCATCACCTACAATGGCCTGGGCCCTTCAGCATCAATCACCAATTCAGAACATGCCCTACAGGCTTGCCTACACTCTGATCTTATAGAGGCACTTTCTCAGCTGAGGTTCCCTCCTCTCTGATGACTGTAGGTGGTGTCAAGTTGATGTAAAAACTAGACAGGAATCCAGATACCCATGAAAATAGACCAGCAGCAAGGAATCTTCAGATAGCGGGGGTGCTTATGAGAGTCTCTTATGCATATGCTTTTTGCAATGAAAACATATACAGGACTCCCCTGAGCATTCCCTACATGATGTTAGATAACTCATCACTGTCCTTTTGGCATGACATTGTACACATTACTAAGCTCTGTCTTTTGAAAGCCTGTAATTTGTTGAGCTATAATACACAGTTGGGCAGGTCAGCTATAACTGCATCTTCATAGCACCTGAATCGTTTATTCTTCATTAGAGAAGCAATTCAACAAATTTCTTGATCCGTTTTTAGTCAGTTTCAAAAGTGGGAGTGCTTAGTTTCTTCTTAGCACAGAGTGAAAAGATGAGGTAAGAACCAGGGAATTAAAAACGATCATCTCAGTACTGGACTCAGTTGGTATCCATGCCGATTGTTCTGTGCCTGAATTAGCATTCTCAGACAGCCTGCAGAAGCCAATTGCCCTTAATTTAAAGTAAAAATGGAAATGAATCACCCCCACATTGTCCCATACACCTCTAAAGCCTCATTCACTTCACAATCTTCACTGAAAATTACAAAACCTTCAGAGGTAAGAAAGACATTTGAAAGACACCATTGAATTGTTCATTTGTAGGCATTCTCTTCCCTTTTCTGTCCAAGGTTTTTCTCTAATCATCTAGTTCACCAATTTTGCTTTGACCCAACCTCCCCTCTTTTTGGTACACAGTAATCAGCTAAAAAGAAGCAGCGAGAAAGAAAATGAAAAGAATAAGCCCAAATTATCGACCTTTAAATCTTTAGTGATGACTGGTAGTTAAATGAGAAAGTGTCTTGTGTGGCAGGACTTAAAAAAAAAAAAACGGTGCTCAATAAGGGACACAAATTGTCAGGACTCACGATGCCAATCACAAGGATGCTGTGGGGATGCTTTGTTTCCTTTCCAGTTTCTCACATGTAAGGTTAACAAGGTGGGTAGGGGCCAAAGTGATTAGCAGAAAGAGACCTGGCCTTCTGCTGCAGTGTGGGGAATTAATTTATTTTCTATTCTCTTGCGCATTTTGTGAATTTTAGCAAGTGTTATTTTTTACTTGGTGTATTCCATGGTAAAATGTTTCTTAATTCCCAGTGGAAAGAAAAGGACATTGTGCATACCTTTTCAAAAATGCATAGCTTTTAAATGACTTGATTCTATGGAAATGATCCTCTTCAAAAAAACACTAGCAAAATTCGCTAATAAATCCCTCTTAAGATGTTTCTCAACTATAACTGATGCATTAGGAAGGCGACTGATAGAGCTTAATTTTTGGTATTTAAAGTATGGATGGCTTAAAGACTTAGGTTTTCATAGTAATAAAAACATGTCTATACAAACATCGCATCTTAATATTTTATCTTTATGATTTAAATCACTTTACAAAGCTCAGATAAAGAAAGCCTTCCCACATTTTTTTCTTGTTACTACCCTCCACAAGCTCAATTTTTCTGAAGCTGACATGTAACCTTTTGAATTCTTCCTAATGTTAAAATAGAAAAGACTCCTGAGCAAGAAGATAGAATTTCTGCCCTGTGTCTCACATTCCTGTTGAGCTGGCCCAGTCACCTTGGCTGTGGGACCACTAGAGGGACTTACCTTCAGATGTGCAAAAGTTGGGACAACTAGCTAGGAAGATGCGCTCACCTTCAGCGGTGCAAAAGTGAGAGGTGGAATCATTAGCCCTTTCATGGGTACCACACTTTTCTTTACCATAATTTCTGCCCCTGGTGCAGAAATGTATGTGCTGCAACCATGGAAGGGTCATAAGTCTGACTGTTTTTTTTTTTTTTAATTACTCAGAAGAGAACAATTCTACATTTGTTTCTTCTTCTCTGTGCATGCTTTCCTTAACACGTTGGGCTCTCCCACAAACACCTTGAGATTCTTTATTCTTTCTCTAGTGTCCAAACACACCATGGGCCTGACATCCATGGAAGCTTCAAGGGTGCCTATTCCCTCCTTCAGTCTCTCCCTTGAGGCTGCAGCTGAGACTTTATAGCCTACCCTTCCTGAGGTTTTGGTTTTCTTTTTAAATGCTAATAAAATTGTACTTTGTTGTGTAATAATCTTTTTGTACACTGTGAATATGTGTCACTCTGATTGCTTTAATGAAAAACTGAATGGTCAATAGCTGGGTGTGATTTTTCAGGGCAGAGAGAATGTTGGGAAGAAGGGCAGAATCACGAGAAGATATCAAAAATGCAGAGAAAGCAGCATGGGCAGTACAGAAAAAGGTGACCACACCAAGTAAAAGAACATAGATTAAAAGATATGGGTTAATTTAAGTTCTGAGCTAGTTAGAGATAAGCCTAAGCTATCGGCCTAGCTTTCATAATTAATATTAAGTCTCCATGTAATGATTTGGGAACTGGCTGGTGGGACAGAAAAATCCACCTACAGGCTGTCTGTTCTCATTTGAGTATATCCTTAAATCCCTTCATTAATGAGAACAATAATATAGGAGGGGACACTGATTTTCCCTTATTACTACTTAATTTTGTGTTTATAAACTACATGTCATTTTTTTCAGCCCATATTGTACATATTTTATCAAATGTTTTACATTGTCCTGGTAGTATCCATTATCTTAATATTATTTTTACTTGATTTACACACGTTAAGTGGTTATAGTCCATGAACTTTAATTTCTCTATGACGTTCCAATATATATCCATTAAAATATTTTCAGAAATATTTAGGCCAATGTTTAAGTATTCCGTATTACAGTGTTCCAGTGTTCCTTATTGTCTATATTCTCTTGTGCATGTGAGATTTTTCTGAACATTCCTATCTAGATGTAGAATTTCTAGTTGAACTTTATGTGTATCCCTAAAGTTACTGTATATTGCAAAATGCTTCTCAGGAAATTTATACCAGTCCCAGATTCCAATATGTGTGTATGCAATCTTCCCTTGTTCCACATCTGTGAGTGGGTTTGTATCAACACTAGTTATTTATCATGTTTCTCGGTTTGGTTTCAAACAGACAGGAAGTGAGAAAAATGATGTTTTATTTTATTTCATTTTCAATCTTCTGATAATTGCCATTTGTTTTGTTCTGTTGTTGCACTGGTCACGTTGTTTGCCTGTATTTTAATGGATTTGCTTTTCTTTCTATGGATTTGAGTTTCAATTCTCCTTTCTCACTTCATGTTTTCCTTAATCTTTATTTATGATTTTGAGTGGAAGATAAAATTTAATGTTGTCATGTTTAATAGCTTTTCCCCCAGTTTTTGTTCTTTGTATTGTATTAATTTATAATTCTGTTCATGAAGTAATAAAACATGTTCACTTATTCTTCAAAAAGTTATAAAGATTTACTATATAGCATTTATATAAAAGAAATTTGATGTTCAGTATGACAAATTTTGTTCTTACCATAATGATTATTGATTAGTAATGCCACAAGGCATTGTATCTGTGTATATTTGCTTCTAAACCATACATTATGTCACATTGTTTCAAGTTTCAAACCTTTTATTAATACTAGGCATGACTGTAGATTCATAGTTTTGCAACTGGATAGACTTAGAATCTGAAGCAACACTTTACCCATGTCCCTTACCTACTCTTGATAATTCACTCATTTATCTGGGTTTTATGATGATTATCCCCAAGAAAATATTTTCTGATTTTGAAGCATAGTGTGTTTGATTTATAGATAAATTTATACAGAAAGAATTGCTACATCATTATAACGATGAATATTTATCTCACTTATTTTCCTTATGGCTTCTCTAATTATCTGATGTCTTCTCCCATTTTTATAGGCAGATATTCACTATATGAATGTTCTATAATTCATCTACCCTCTCCATTGTTGGCGTCTGTTAGATTTTGACAGCTTTTAGCTATCATAAGCAAACACACCATGAGAACTTTTATATGACTTTAAGTGGGCATAAACACTAACTTTTATTAGCCACACTGAAGTTTATTGTTTCTTGGTCAAAGGGAACACAAATAATTAGTTGCTGTAGACACTATAACTTTTTCTCCTCCTTGCTAAAAGGGTAAATTTCCATTCTCACTATCAACATAATATACTTAGAAATACTCTAAAAATCTCATCAATTTGGCATTATCTGTATTTTAAATTCCACCTGTTCTGGTGGTGTGTCCACATCTTATTATAACTTTAATTTGTTTTCCTTGATGACTGACAGTGCTGCGTCCCTCTGTGTTTTTATGTGATATTAATGATATTAATGCTTCCAGTATCCTCTTTTGTGAAGTATTTTTTCAGATCTTTTCCTCATTTATAAAATTCTGATAGTGAGCTGAGAATCCCAAATATCAGTAAAATCACGGAGAAACTGATGCAATTATTTCATTTATTTACACACTCATTATTTAGGCCCAGGTGTGGACCTATGCTGAGACTTTTATTTAAACAAAGTCACTACTTTATGCGATAGCTCAGTATATTTCTGGAAATATACTTATGAACATGTTATTGTTATTGTTAATAAGTTAAGTAAGGGTTTCCGAAGGTCCTCCCTCCCGTACCCCAGATTAGACACAAATCACACCCAAACCCTTGTTTTCTAAGAAACATCCTTTATTAAGCAGAGAAGGGTTCAAGTGGCTGCTTCTGGCTTAGGTGCAATTTTAGAAGGAGAAGAATGGGAGGTCTGTGTTAGAATGGGCTAGGATGTGGTGGTAAAGGAGATGGGAAGGGGACAAGGGAGAAGGGGAAGGGGACAAAGGAAATGGGGCCAGGGATATTTCTCCCAGAGGGACAAAGTACTGCATTTCGAGAGACAGGAGACAGAGCTGGCACAAAGGAAAATGGTGGTTGGTAAAGGGGGAAACCCTGTGTTAGGATGTATCTAATTTTTATTGGGCATGTTAATAAGGCAAACTGAAGGGGACTTCTGATTGCTTGACTTCAATACTTTGATTGCTGGGCCTTCGTTGTCAGCCTCAGGAGGAGGAAGTGGCCAAATAAAGGAATAGACCTTGGTGGTTAGCTTTAGGAATATAATCTGGTGGCTTTCAGCAAGGCAGAGGGGATGGGAAAGTAAGGCAAGGCCTGCCAGAGTCACATGCATGAGTGGGCTAGTATCACTACAGTTTCCGAGTCAAATGAACTTTATTTTGATGTTATATACCAACAAAATCTACACTGCAGTAGCCCTATGGACATTGAATACACAAATGAAAATTGCAAAACTATGACTTAGGTATAGTATGTGGTATTTGGAAATTAATTTGTCTTCTGAGTTTGTGTGTGTGTGTGTTTATGTGTGTATGTAATTCCATTTTGCAGAAGACAATGAGGAACGCTCAATAAACCTTTAAGTCATATTTGATAAACAAATTGATAAATAATATTAAGGGCTTGTGTGTGTTGTTTGTACTTGGGTGTCATTAATCTGTAATTGTTCGTATTCTTTATTAATTCTTCTTGTCTTAATCTTTCTGGGGGACTGGAGAAAATTAGCATGTGGTTAGTTTAGGATCATAGATTGAAACTGATTGTAGTGAGATACAGAGGGTTGGTGAACCCTAGAGGCCATAAAGTAGAGATAAATTAAAAACCTTCTATCCCAGGCTAAAAGCAAAAGAAAGAAAAGCCAAACTAATTTGTGATGATAAGGTGATATGGAAGGAGGAGAAATCCCATGTGCATGGCTAAAAACAAGGAAATGAGAAGCACCATAATCAGAGAAATATCAAGGTTCAAGGTATCAGCTGTGAAAAACCTGGTAACAGAATTGCTAAACACCTAATGGTGGTTTTATTACAGAAATGGAATGAGGATGAAATTCTTTAGATAACAGTTAAAATAATCATGCATCCGGACTACTGAATGGACTATCCCTTGGAGATGAAAGTTATGTTTCTGGAAAATAACACAGTAGATAGAAAAACTAGATCCTGGCATACTTGTTTTATGGATATTGATTAGAAACTTGGGAATTGTTGAAAACATAAGTTTAAGAACTTGCTATGTGGTTTTAGAAGGACCCAGAGAACAAACATATAAATCTAATGTCTTTGAATGAGACCACGTGGCATGTAAATGCTGCCAGCTTGTCTACAAAGCTGGACAAGTCCTCACAACTGTGAGGAGTCGACACAAGCATTACAAATTTAGTGCAATAGCAGTGTGCCTTTAGGTCAAACAAACCCTTGAGAAGGAAAGTGCTGTGTTGGTTTGAATAGGTGTGGTTCCCACAGACTCTTTTGTTTGAATGCTGGGCCCATAAAAAGTGGCACTATTAAGAGGTGTGGCCTTGTTGAAGTAGGTGTGGCCTTGTTGGAGTAAGTATGGGGGTGGCCTTTAAGGTCTCATGTGCTCAAGCTACGCCCAGTGTGGTATACTGTCTCCTGCTACTTCCTACTTACCAGATGTAGCACTCTCAGCTCCTTCTCCAACATCATGTCTGCCTGCATGCTGCTATGCTTCTTGTCATGATAATAATGGAGTAAGACTGTCAAATTGTAAAGCAGCCCCAATGAAATGTTTTTCTTTATAAGAGTTGCTGTGGTCATGGTGTCTCTTCATAGTGATAAAATCCTAAATAAGTACTGGAAACAAAGATTTTGATAACAGAGTTAAGATTCCCTGGCACAATTAGAGGAAGAACAGTGTAGATGACAAAGTAGAAAAGAAAAAATTTGAACTGAAGGGCAGCTGTGCTCTGAACTTGTAACCCGGGTTAAGATTATGAATCAGTGGTAATCAAGACATACTTGGGATATGGAATTGATGGGCATACATAGTCTGCAAGCAGTTAATCCATCCCAAACTTCTATTCAGTATGAGTGTTTGGTTTGAAATATAGCAGTGCATTTAAAAAAAATCACATCTGTAAATAGAATCTTATTTAACCTATGAATACCAGTCTCCTCTTTTAACTAATTAAGCTTTATTGTTAGGAACTTTCGAATTAAAAAATAAACTTTATACAGTGAGATCTACCATAAATCTGTGTCAGCTTCTATATAGTTAGAATAATCATTGTGAAGTTGTAGATCCTCACAATGGAATTTTCACTTTGATTGTCTTATTCTCCTTTCTATATGTTATACCCATGTGTACATTTGTTTACATATATAGATATAATATGTATTTGCCAAAGAACAAATTTAATTAATAAAAAATTTAATAAACAATTTACAGATGTGAATATAGAGAAATTGGCATTGTCTTGTTCTGTGCTGCTGATGCAATGCCTGATATCTAGTAAGTATATTGAATACATGGGAAGAAAGGGCAGCAATACAGTAATTGACAATTGGTAACAATATGGGAGTTATTACATAGAACTCAGGTGTTGCAACATGTATTTATTTGAGATTTTAGATGCTTCATGTCTTCATTTGTTATAATTAATTCATTCAAGAACAGTGTGATTACAAATCTACAGCACCACTCCCTCATCATTAATACTAAAATTTGTTAAATGGAGGGGCAAATAATACCTATTGCTTAGAGGTGACACAGAAATAAGGTTGGAGGGGCAAGGGGGAATAGGTAAAGAAGGATAGAGGGAGAGATTGGAGGAAGAAAGATGGAGAGGGGAAGAGAGATAACACATAAGTTTTTCTTCTTGTGCATGTAATCTCTAAAAGACTGAGAATTTGTAGATAAATTTTATACCAAACACCATCTTTTCTATCTGCTGCAAATAATAAGAAAAAACATCTGTAGTTTGTTATCATAAGAGGCAAAAATTATCTTCAAAACATCTCTTTTACTGCAAATAAGTGGTCATTAAGTTCTCAGAATGATGCCCCACTATTTGCATTGTTCTGGATAAAGATGAATCATAGAATAAATGCAAATAAGGATGTAGGACAATAGGGTGGGATGTTCAGTTTAATAAGCACCAAGTTAATGAATCCCAGGGCATGAGTGTCAGCCCCTTGAAAGCCCCATAACATTGTTTTTCCTATGACTTGAAGCTTGAATCTAATCACATCTGCATATACAAACTCATTTATTTCCTATTAGCAACAATCTCTCATGTTGCCCCTATCTCCTTCCCATTTCTCTCTCCATCTATTTCCTCCCTTAATCTAGCACCCACTTTATTGTAAAGTAGATACATTTTAATAGATTTAATTTGGAAATTAGTATGTCTGAATGTTTTGTCTGCAGGTGTGTATGTGCACCATGTACGTGCCTGGTGAACTAGAATGCCAGAGAAGGAAGTCAAATCACCTGACAATTGTGTTGCAGATCCCTTTGAGCTGCCATGTGGGCTCTGTGAAACAAAACTGGGTCCTCTGAAAGCCCATCAAGTGCTTTTAACCACAAAGCTGTCTTTTCAGCACCTAGAAACACTTTTAGATATACGATATCAGTATGATATAAGACAGTGTTCCACCCCAGGACTAAACTGATTAGGCTTCCCTTAGCTTCTAAGATCAGAGAAGATCAGACACATTTATGGTGATATGACCATACAGGAAACCTAGGCAACTCCTCAGGCCAAGTGAAGTCATGGATCCCAGAGGAGAACCTACAGCCACAACTTTACTAAACCATCACAGTCCTTAACTACTTTCTAATTATTTGTCCTTGTGTCCACAGATAAGTGTAGTTATCACCCCTCATCAAGGAGATCTCTACAGAAAACCACAACTAATCAGGATGCTGAGTTGTGGAGCCGAGTCCCAATGAACACCCTTGAACTAAGGTGCAGGGATCATTGTGGAAGAGGTCGGTGGAAAGACTGTAAGAAACTGAGGAATAGGGATTTTGCCCTAAGACTGTCTCCCAGGAATGTCAGAAGCTGTATGCATAAAATCTCACGAACATGGCTGTCTAAACATGAGGATAACAATGAATAGCACAGCAACAATGGACTTGCTAATGTGGACAGACTGGGTGGGAGGGGTGGGAGGGAGCCCAGGAGGCCTCAGTCCTATTCAAAGAACTACAGGCAACTAAGGAATGCTTAGGATGGGCGAACTAGTACTACCCATGGAAAGGCAAATCAATTGGCCAACTGATCAGTCCTGAAAACATACATACAAATAACATTATGAAGACTGAGCAGGTTATATCTCTGTATTTCAGGATATATATAATCTTAGTTAGGGTTTTATGTCTATGTTATGATTTTTTTTTTTTTTTTTTTGCTGTGAAGAGACATCATGACCATGGCAGCTCTTATAAAGGAGGATATTTAATTGGAGCTGGCTCACAGATAAGAGGTTTAGTCCATTACTGTCCTGGTGGAAAGTGGGGCTGCACACAGGCAGATATGATGCTGGAGAAGGAGCTGAGAGTTCTACTTCTGGATCTGCAGGAGCAAAAAGAGTGAGACACTGGGCCCTACTTGACCATCTGAAACCTCAGAGCCTTCCACCAGCAACACACTTCCTCCAACAAAGCCATACCCACTCCAACAAGAGCATTTGTGGCTCTTTTAATTCAAACTATAGCAGTTTAATGATTAGAAAGAGACCATGAATTTTAAAAAGAGCAAGGAAGAATATGTATAAGAGAGTTTGGAAGGGGGAAAGGAAAGGGAAAAATGATATGATTTTGTTATCTCAAAAAATATAAGAAGTGATTAAGAGTAAAACAGGATTTCATTTTCTATTTTCTTAGAGTATAGCTGAGGAGAAAAGAAATAGGCTGTAGGAGGGTCCTCTGTTTGTATATTGCCCTCATTGGTTAAATAAAGAAAACTGCCTTGGCCTTTTGGTAGGACAGCCCTTAGGTGGGCGGAGTAGATAGAATGGAATGCTGTGAGAGAGAAGGCAGTGTAGCAGACGCCATACTTCTCCAGCACAAGATGGACACTGGTTAGAGTCATACAGGTAAGCCACAACTCAAGTGGCGATACACATTAATGGAGATGGGCTAAAATAATATGTGAGAGTTAGCCAATAAGGGGCTAGAACTATGGGCCAGGCAGTATTTAAATGAATACAGTTTCCGTGTAATTATTTTGAGTACACACTGGGAGCCGGGCAGGACAGAACAAGGGCCCCGGCGCCGGGAACACAGCCCGAGCCCCTCAATACGACAGATTGGTGCCCAACATGGGGCTTGAACCCACGACCCTGAGATTAAGAGTCTCATGCTCTACCGACTCGAAATAATTACAATTAGAATTTGACAAGTACATAATGGGTCAACAAATAACAAAGAACAAGTGAAAATAATTTTTAGTGTAATATGAAAAGCAATTAGTCCTTTTTTAAAAGAAAAGCTATTATTTATAGAATTCCTACAGTCACATTATTTTGTACTCTCTTTTTAAGCTGATCTGCTTCTCAGTTTTGCATTCTACTTTTCCTCTTTGTTCTATAGAGAAAATATTTGTCAGGCTGTCCCAAAATTTTTGTAATTACTTTTCAAAAGCTGCATAATATTACTTTGAGTTCTCAATCACTCATCCATTGTCTTTGCCTTTTCAGTGTCATAATTAATTCATTTTTAATGAGCTTGTATGGATAGTTTTCTACTTCCTGGCCAGGACAAAAGAAAGAAGCAATATAGTGCAGTGTGGGCTAATTTTACATAATGTCCAAGAATCGAATTCTGATTTGTATACTCTCCAAGGGTCATTTGGGTCTGTGAAGAGCTTCTTCTAAGATTTTTTTTTAAAAAAATAAAACACCTTGAGTATTCTTCTCAACCCAAATCAGATTTAGGAATTCTCCAGTTGGGAACAATATTACCCACCATAGCAACTACTGACATCAATTACCTATGGAAACAAATGGCCCACTCAAAGTGAGGACTGTCAGGTCAGCTTCTGTGCCAGCTGACATGCCAATGTGACTGTAGATACTACATCCCCAGCTTCTGTGCCAGCTGACATGCCAATGTGACTGTAGATATTACATCCCCAGCTTCTGTGCCAGCTGACATGCCAATGTGACTGTAGATATTACATCCTCAGCTTCTGTGCAGTTGACATGCCAGTGTGACTGTAGATATTACATCCCCAGCTTCTGTGCAGTTGACATGCCAATATGACTGTAGATATTACATTCCCCAGCTTCTATGCAGTTGACATGCCAATGTGACTGTAGATATTATATCCCCAGCTTCTGAGAGAGGGAGAATCCATTTTTTTCAGAGATGAACACCTACATAGGTTGTCCAGTCTAAAGTGGTCAGTCCTGGACACATGTATATGTGATCAATGTATGTTGCATATACATGGAGTACATGTGTATGTAACATTGGTAATTTAAAAAAAAAAACGTTCCCATGAATTTAGAAAGGAGCTGGAAGAAGCTGGGAGAAGTTAAAAGGGGAAGTGAGGAGCAGTCATGATACAGATGATGTATGAAGTTCTACAATAACAGAAAGGAAAGGCGCTACTGGAAGAGGTACACTGGATATCCATGTCCTGAACCGCTGCACAGTGGGTGCCCTCCTTAGTTTGGTCTTCTGGAGAATTTCACAGTGGTAGCCAAAGAGATAGCTGAAGTTACTAGTATAGTGATGAGTCCCAGAAAGATTAGAAACTGAGAACAAATATCATAACCTTGAAGCAGAGATGGAGTAGTGGAGAAACAAAAGCCCAGTTGATCATCTCAGAAGTTCAATTGAAGGTATGTGAAATGAGAAGGTGTTGTAGGTCAATCAGCAGAGATTGGATCAAATCAGGATCAGTTGGAAAGTAGAGACAAATGAAAGGAAGCACTTGTGGCTTGATTAGAGGGATAGGGCAGGGTTTGGAAAGATGAGGAAGCAGGAGGAAAAATCGAAAAGCTCAGTGAAATTTTAAGTTTCTCCTACAAAGTGGTTTCTCTAGTAACTAAAGGTATGAAAGGTTTTCTTTTAGTGATATAATTCAGAAGAAAAAATAATTTGAATTAGTTCTAGTACAAGAAAATAGTTGTGCTGGGATTCATAACTAATGATATTTTGACTGTTGACCAAAATTTGAGCTGGACATAGAACAGTTACATATAGAAGCAAGAACTAAGTGAACTCTCCTAAGATATTTCTAGTGTTGCACAGCACTCTACGTGGGTACTAATTTGTTCTAAACTAATTTCTGTTTTGAGAGTGGTAATCATTTCTCCATGAAGAGGCTTTCTGGTCTCCATTCATGGGCATTTGTTTCATATTTCCAGAGTACTCAGTGTGCTTAATTCAGAAGAGTTTTTATTGTATTGTTCAAATAAAACCACCATAAATAAGCACCAAAGACTGGATGGCTTGAACCAGATGTGTTATCTCACAACTTGGGAGATAAGTGTGAAATCAGGTGGCAGCAGGACCAGTCTTCCCACTGAGGCCCTTCAGGGAGACTCCTTCCTTGCATAGGAAAGTTAGGTTCTTCTTGGCTTACCCACTTGTCAATCTGATGTCAGCCTCCATTGCTACACGGTCACATGATCCTGTGTCTCTCTTCTGTTTATAAAGAAACCAGCCACATGCCCACTCTCAGCTAGTATGAACTCATTTCAATTATTTATATCTTGAGGGACCCTGGAGGTTAGGACTTTAATATATCATTTTTTTTATTTTAAGAAAGAGACTCACAATTCAACTCAGAACATCAGGCTGGGATTGTGTCTATTATATCATTTTAACTTTTCTATCTTGTCCAATTTTCTCATTGCCAAGACCACATATTGTATTCAATTAAAGATTGATGAATGCATGAAAAAGGAATGAGACTGTAATAAGAAATCTGTATGCCCTTCATATAGAATATAAATTCAGAGAGACAGTGAAGGGCAACACTTCATACTTCCAACGCCCTTTCAATTCTATAACTATATGTTTCTTCTGTCTCAAAACTAGTTTAATATCAGTTATTCAGAAATATCCAGGTTAAGTGCTCAATGATGGCGTCTCTGTAAAACACAGAGACAAATCATATTTCACTTTAATAAATAATATATCGATAAACCTGCAACAATTATTTGACGTTTCCAGGAATTTTGATGACCTTTAACCTTGTTTCTGTGAGATTCATTTTAGGCCACTCCGAAATGGGACATTGACTCCATTTGAGCTGTAAGCCTGACACCTTCTGTCAGATAAAGGATACTGCAGGAAGATTGAAGCACCAGAAGGCAAGAAGAAAAAGGCATCTTTCTGGAATTAATTCTTAATTATAGAAAACAGAAAAAGAAAGGCAACTTGTCTCCAGGATTACAGAAAGCTTATTGCATATAGAATGATTCACTAATTTTAAAATAATGTTTTCATTAAATATTTTATATTTTTTTTCCTGTGTTTCGATAATATTCACCCACATCTCCTCCCAGATCAACTAACTTTTTGTTATCTCTAGCTTAAAAGTATCAAGTCACATTTGCCTTAGGCAAATACTCTTGGGTACGTGTATGCCCTGGAGAGTGTTAGGGAGATAATGAGCTCATATCGTTAAAGAAAATTAAGTCTTTCTCTCCCAGCAGCTGTCTATCAAAGCCAGTCATTAATTTCTAAAGAGTGAATGAGAATGTGGCCAAAGAAGCAGGCTAATCTACCCAAAATGACTGTTGTCTTAAAGAAGAAAGTAGAGAAAGATAAAATATAAATAAATGGGCCATCCAAGAAGAAATAAACCAAACAAAATGTTTTTGATAAAGGAATGGTTTAGGATTTAGTTAAGAGGATGTGAGGGAGCTGTGAAAGAGGCTCTTGACTCCCTGGCATCTGATCACTAATTTAATGTGGTCTTGAGGCAGAACTGCAGTTGGATACATGAGGGCTCCCTGGTAGGAGTCTCCATCTGTAGTTTCTGCCATTATAATTGGCTCTCTCACTTGGCTCTAATATCAGGGTCATGATTGCTGCAATAACTAAACTATTCAGTGCTTCATGAGAAACAAGTTCCTCACATTCTTCTGAATCTCTAATTAAAACTAAGTGATGTCACTTCACTTAAACTGTGCATGTGCGCGTGCACACACACACACACACACACACACACACACACACAAACAAATATTTATAAACATGGAGATTGGGCATGGCACAGCTAAGGCTCTACAGACTGTGCCAGGGTACTGGATATTGAACCCAACTCATCCGAGGATTAGTGTGTTTGCAGGTTAGGTAAGGTTAAAAGGTGGATTCAGCAGGCTGGGATGGGAACAAAGGGATGGATATGGCATGGGGTTAGTAGTTACTTGGGAGGCATTATTAATGGGGCATCAGTTATTTTCCTATTTCTGTGATGAAACACTATGTCTGAAGAAACTTGCAGAAGAAAGAATTTATTTGGGCTCACAATTCCAGAAATATATGAATCCATCATGGCAGAGAATCTTGGCATCAATGAGCCTACATGGTGTTAAAATGCCCAAAGGACATCTCATTCAAACCACCACAGGTGAGAAAGGATAAAGTCTTGTGAGAAGGAGCTCAGCGGGTGTAAGATGTAGACCTTAGCCCAAGCTTGGAGGCCGAGGAAGGTGTGGGTAGGGTTTTCAAACTGGATCAGCTCACTGGATAGTTGTGCCAGTATGCACGTGTTTGTGTGTGGAGGCCAAGGATTGATTGCAGAATTCTTCAGCATTCTTCTGCCTTATTCTTAGAGGCAGGTTCTCTCAAAATCACAGCTTGTGGATAAGGTTCAGTCAGGCAAGCCAACTTAATCAGCTGATCTGCTCCTCAAGGGTAGAATTAGAAGTGAGTTTCCTGACCACTGTCATTTATGTAGAGTTTGGGCATCCAAATTCTGGTCTTCTTGCTTGGGCAACAAGCCCTTTAACCACTGAGCAATCTCCCTAGCCCTTTCTCCTTTTTGTGAATTATGGTTAACATCAGTTATCTCTTACAGTGTCTGACTTTTGCTTTATAGTAGGGTCCTGTATGTTATATATCCTTCCCCTAGTTTGTGACTTTCACTGAGACTTCTCTATTTCCAGAAAACCAGGCAGGGAGAGCACGGACAAGATCATTCACACTGAATTTTTAGAGTGAAGAGATCAGGTTGGCATCTTCAGTTCCAATAGTTACAGACATGGTAAGAAATGCACATCAAGGATTCTTGGGCCCTACAGGACCCACGGTTTCAAGTCAGGCTTTCAGTTCTCTTCTAACTTGTTTTCAGGAATGTTTAATGGAGCCTAGAATTGACACAACAGATATACACCATTAAAATACAGTTTGATTTTTTGACACTTATATCCTATTTCTTTCCTTTTACAATGAAATATATAGAAGTCTGAAAAAAAGTTCACTCAAGTGTTGAGTGGGTTGACTTAGCGATGTTACATAAGGTGTCTTCTCTCTTCATTCCTTTACTTTCAGCGTCTTTGAAATTTAGTTACAAATAAAGCTGCTCTCTATGTCTGACTGTGGTGCAAAGTTATAAACCTTTTTATGATATATGAACTTTGGTTGAGCTGCCCTTTGTTTTCTTCTACAGTTTTGTTTGTTTGCAGGACTTCAGCCAAAGCACTTAGTAACTGAGAATGACTTAAGATTTATGCACTGTTATGTGGATCTCTCAGAGCATGCATACGTTTGTGTTGGCTGCCTCTTGCCCGTGAAGAATAAAGCCGGCAATGTAGATCAGTCCTACTGCATAGTGTGAAACTAATTTTCAGAGGCAATGTCATCCCTTCTCCACAGCGAATGCCAGAGCTTCAGTGTTCTGTATCATTCTTGATTACTGGTACATGAATTTTAAATTTATGTCTGCTTGATACATGTGCAGAAGCAGTTCTTTGCTAATTTATTTATGTTTCCCTAGTTATTAATTAACCTGACTCCCATTTTATGCTTATAAAGGTGTGGCTTTGTTGGGGGTGGATATGGCTTTGTTGGAGGAAGTGTGTCACTATGGCTACAGGCTTTAAGGTTTCCTATGCTAAGAACACCACTCAGTTTCTCAGTTGAATTCCTGTTACCTGCAGGATGTAGGACTCTCAGCTACTCTAACATGTCTGCCTACATGCTGTAATGTTTCCCATCATGATTATAATGGACTGAACCTCTGAAACTGTAAGAAACCCATCCCAGTTAAATATTTTCTTTACAAGAGTCACTGTAGCCATGGTGTCCCCTTCACAGCAACTGAAACCCTAAGACAATTGGGAAAATAGACTCCCAACTGATGATCTCCTGACGCCAAACAAAGCTTTCAGTATTAGGTCTGGGTCACATCCATTTGAGTTGTTAGCCAAAATTGTCCTATGAAAATCCTCAAATATCCCAGGTTGTTGCGAAGACAATCATTTGTTCTCCACAAACTGAAATCAAAACTCCACTGCTTAAGAAAACATTCACACAACTTGTTGAACATGGAGAGGGCTACTTGGTACTTACATAGAACCTTCACCTCTACCTTCTATTGTCTTTGGTATGGAAAGGTACACAGGCTACAAAAAGAGAAACATAAACACCGACCCAACCACACAACCATTCATCTATAATCTGTCCTGCCTAAAAAATTATGTTAGGCCAATGGTGGCACAAAGCTTGTGTGAGAGTAACAAACCAAGATCTGATTTGACTTAAGGCTTACTCTTGAGATTGAACCCATACTTGACACTGCCTTGGTGACCAGAACAAAAGGCTAAATAGTCCTGACATCTAGGTCAAATGAAATAATAGCCTAAAAAGAAAAAAGTTAATTGCAGTGGTTTGAAAGAAAATGACCTCTAAATGAAGTGGCACTATTAGGAGGTGTAGCTTTGTTGTAATAGATGTGACCTTGTAGGGGGAAGTGTGTCACTGTGGGGATGGGCACTGAGATCTCTGATGCTCAAGATACTCTTAATGTCTCAGACCATTTCTTGTTGCCTGCAAGAAATAGGATTCTCAGCTACTTCCCCAGCACCATGTGTGCTTGTATGTTGCCATGTCCCAGCATGATGATAATGGACTGAACTTCTGAACTGTAGGTGAGCCATCCCATTAAATGGTTTCCTTTATAAAAATTACTGTGGTCATGATATCTCTTCACAGCAATAGAAACCCTAACTAAGGCAGAAGTTTGTGCCAGGAACTGGGATATTGTTGTGATAGGCTAGACCATGTGTTGTTTGGAGGAATTTGGACTTTGGTACTTTGGTTTAGGAAAGTAGTGCAATGCTTTAAGCACTGCTTAATGGGTCATATCAGTAGGAGCATGGAAGACAGTAGTACTAAATGTGATTTAAGAGGTTTCAGAGGAGAAGAATATTAACATGTTGCCTAGAGATCATTCTTGTTATATTTTGGTAAAGGATGTAACTGATTTTGCCCTTGTCTGAAGAGTTTGCCTGAGGCAGTTGGAGATTTGGATTAATTCCTTTGGTAAAGTAAATCTCAAAATAGCCTTGTATTGACTCTGCTGTGTGGTTACTAGTATTAACTCTAATAAAGTTATATAATGAAAAGAAGGCAAGCTGAGCCAGAAAAAAATAATTGAAGAGAAAAGGAACACCAAAAAGCAAAATGAAGCTAAGTCCTGTATTCAAGGAAATAAACAGATTAAGAAATTGAATAAAGGGAATGGTGACCTCAGGGTAAGATCCTAGTCATCTAAATTTCCAACTTATGAAAAGGAATTAAAGAAAAGCTTAGTCTGGATGTGTTGGTGCATGCCTTTAATCCAAGCACTGGGAAGGTAGAGAATAGCAGATCTCTGAGTTTGAACTCAACCTGGTCTACAGAGCAAGTTTAAGGACCACCAAGCTTAGGCAGTGAAGATAACCACAGAAAAGAGAAAACTGATGAAGATGTAGCTGAACAGGGGGCCATGTTCCAGCTCCAGCAAGAACTTGATAGCTTCTAGTCAAGTTCTAGCTTGACATGTGGTTCTAGCTTTAGAGTCAAGAATAGAAGAAAGGCATTATGGAACCTTTCCCATTGACAAATGAAACCACTGAGGCCAGGCATCTGTCAGGTGTATCCCTGGATCAAGTCTTAGGAATTCTTTGAGTGAAGCTGTGAAGTTGAAGTCTGGCTTACCTTGTAGACCGACCCCAAGATGTTGGGGATGCTGGAGCTGTGGGGTACCTGCCTAGGAGACCTGTTAACAGGGAGTAGAACCAGCACATGGTAGAGAAGTGTTTTACAGTCAACAAATCTGAAAGCAGTTGGAGACCTGAAGAGCATTTTGACAACAGATGTGAAGATGCAGAGTTTGGAGTTTGTGCAGCTGTTTTAGTCTTGCTTTGGTCCAATATTTCCTCACTATACTCCCTTCCCTAGGTTTTGGAGTAGTAATGTATATTCTGTGCCATTATATGTTTAAAGTATGTGATCTGGTTTTTTTATTTTGATTTTATAGGGAATTGTAGTTAAGAGATTGCAAGAATCTTAGAAGGAACTTTGAATTTTGAACTTTTAAGCATGGTTGAGACTGTAATAGACTATGGGCATTTTTGAAGTTAGCCTTAATGCATTTTTGCATCATCACATGATTACAAACCTTTGGGGGCTAGGGAGTGTAATGTGGTAGTTTGAAAGAAAATGGCCCCCCAAAAGGAGTGGCACTATTTGGAGGTGTGGCTTTGTTGTAGGTGAGGCCTTATAAGAGGAAGTGTGTTGCTGTGGGGATGGGCATTGAGGTCTCCAATGCTCAAGCTACTCCCACTGTCTCAGACCAATTCCTGTTGCCTGCAAGATATAGGACTTTCAGCCACTTCTCCATTACTTCTACACTACTTGTATGTTTTCCTTTATAAATGTTGCCAAGGTCATGGTGCCTCTTCACAGCAATAGAAACCCTGACTATCACAGTAGTCAGAAAGTGACTTCCAGTGACATTATACTATACTCATGTAGTAAGAGGTGAGGAGCGGGCAGGCTGCAGTTCTGGGGCAGGCCCCCTTGTTCCATCCCGACCAGCTAGCTTAACTCCCAAAATAATTACACAGAAACTGTATCCATTGGAATACTGCCTGGCCCATTATCTCCAGCCCCCTATTAGCTAACTCTCACATATTATTTTAACCCATCTCCATTAATGTGTATCACCACTTGACTGTGGCTTACCAGCATGAGTCTAACCAGCGTCCATCTCGGGCAGGAGAAACATGGTGGTTGCCACACTGCCTTCTCTCCCCCAGCATTCTGTTCTGTCTACTACACCCACCTACGGGATGCCCTATCAAAAGTCCAAGGCAGTCTCTTTATTTAACCAAAGAAAGCAACAGAAATACAGAAGGACCTCCTACACCACACTTATATATCATATATTATTCAGCCCTCATCAGAGAAGCTTCCTCAGCAGCTGATGGGAACAAAATCAGAGATCCATGGCTAGACATTACACAGTGAATGTGAGACTTCAAACATTCAGACCCAATGGGGCTTCTCCATCAAATTTCTCCCTGCAGAGATCTGGAAACTCCATGGAAGAGGAGGCAGAAAGAGTGTTAAGAGCCAGAGTCAATGGAGAATGCAAGAACAAGGCCCTCTAAATCCACAAGCAAAGTGCATATGAACTCATAGAGCCTGAAACAGCAAGCTCAGTGCTGACATGGGCCTCACTAGGACCTCCATGTGTGCTTTATAGATTTCAGTTTAGTACCTTTTTGGAACTCCCAAGTGTGTGAATGAGTGAGTCTCTGATTCCTATGGTGTCTCTCTGGGTCTTTCCCCCTTCTGTTGCTTTGCCTTGTCCAACTTTGGTGTGATGGTTTTTGTTTTGTCTTATTATTTTGTGTTATGTTTTGTTGTTATTTCTTAGAAATCTATTCCTTTCTAATGAAAGACAAAGGGGAGAAAGGTTTACTTGGGAGGTGAAGTACAGAGGATATAAGAGGAGAAACTGTAATCAGGATGCATTGAATGAGAAAGGAATCTCTTCAATAGAAGAGGAAAAAGAAGATCTTAGGAGCTAGAGTTTCCACCACTCTCTCATAGGTGTTGAGAGCCATTGCAGGTTTAAGGAGGAGCCCTAACAAAGGAGAGATTACTACAAGTTTAGGGTCTGAGATTTTAGACTATGGCTTCTGTGTGGGTATGTATCAGATGGGACATTTTTATAATGAAACTATAAATTTCTACTTTCAGCTCCTAGGATGGGTAAGACAAGACTGTTCAATAACAGCTAAGAATGATGTCTCCTTAGCAAACATTGGAGAGCAGACTTATATGGCAGTGTTTTTACTCACTCAGAAAACTCATGTAAAGAATCTGAAAAATTGATGGAATTATATCACAATGCAGTAAATTAATATTGAATTTCCCTCAGTTTCTGAAAATGTTTAAAGATTATCGTCTTAACTGTGACAAGCATGGTTGGGAACAGATTACCAAAGGTCAGTTGTGTAGAACTTGTTCAGGAGCATTGGGAGAAGATCTCTCTAAGATTTGTCACTGATGAAATTATTTTTCCTTTTTCTTTCTTGTAGAAGCTAGACCTTCAGCACGGGGCAAAGTGTGGATGTTGGAATAAAGATCTAAAGGCCATTCACCTAGTCTAACTCAGTGCAATAACAGGGCTTTCCAAGGTAGATCAGTTAAAGCAATCATATGTACAGAAGAAAGACCATAGGCTCTTGAGTTATTAATACAGCAATTCTTACTATGTGTGTCCTAGTTCAATTTCTATTCCCGTGATAAAAGACATGACCCAAAGAAACTTGCCAAAAGAGGGAGAGTTATTTGGCTTACATATCCTTGCCACAGTCCATCACTGAAGTTAACACAGGAACCTGGAGATAGGAACTGGAGTAAAGATCACTGAAAGACAAAGAATACTACGTATTGACTCATTGCCCATCGCTTGCCCAGCTCAGGACACCTGCCCAGAGGTGGCACCTCACACAGTGTGCTGGGATCCCCCATATCAACCATTAATCAAGAAAATACTCCTACAGACTTTCCTACCAGGCAGTCTAATGGAGGCATTTTCTCAATCGAGGTTCCCTCTTCCCATGTAACCCTGGCTTGCACCATGTTGACAGAAAGTGGGGCACTGAAATTATTGAGCGTCTCTGAAATGTCTTCCTTATCTCTGAATGGGGTAAAATATATATTTTAGTTCTCTAGGAAATAAAAAGGATGAGTTATATAATTAGTTTGTCTAGTGCAAGATGATGCTGATCTACGTTTTTTATCTTTATTTCTTTAAGAGCTGACATTTAGAATGTGCCCAGAGATCCAAATCAATGCATGAACAAAATAAGGGAAACACTGAGTCTTCTTAAAGAAATAGCAAACTAAATATACCCTCTCATACAGACCTTTCTAAAAACAATAGGAAAGATTCTTGAAGATGACAATATAAGCAAAGGAAAAGAGAATCCAGATGGAAATGTGGAGCATAGATGGAGATGGAGGGATTCAGAAAGAAGGAGAGTACAAATATGTTTCATTTCTGTGGTGCTGATTAATTCCAATGTTGCCTTGATTGTAAGAAGTGGCACTAAACTGGCTATCATCTTCAAAACTAGCATCATCTTCATTTTGACTTACTGTATCTTCCTGTAAAGCTATAGTAATTCATTGATTTCTTTTTTTTTTTGAGACAGCTCTGTAGCTTTCGAACATGTCCTGGAACTAGCTCTTGTAGACCAGGCTAGTCTCGAGCTCACAGAGATACACCTGCCTCTGCCTCCCAGGTGCTGGGATTAAAGGCATGTGCCACTGCCGCCCATCTACATTGAGATCATAGTCCTTCTTTGGAAATCATTTATAAAATATTATAAAGTTTTAATATAGATCAGTAGTTCTCAAGGTTCCTAATGCTGATGCCCTTTAAACAGATCCTCATGTTATGGTGACCTCCAGCCATAAAATTAATTTTATTGCTACTTCGTAACTGTACTTTTGCTACTGCTATGAATTAAAATGTGAATATTATTCACATTATGAATCATATTTTTGGAGCTAGAGGTTTGCCAAAAGGATCATGACCCACAGTTTGAGAAACAGTGATATGTATCCTAAAGGATCTAAGTAGAACTCATTGAAAGAATGTCTGAAGGACACTCAGTAGAAGTGCAGTCACAAATGTTCTCTCCATTAATTATAAAAATGGATTTGTGCAGTCTTGTGTATTTACCCTCCATGTGCCTTATGCCATGAAGATACTTCAGGGATATTTTCTCCTTTTACGTAGAGATTATGACTTTTAATACAGATCTACACTTGAAGAAATATGTGTCTGATCATTTCTAGATTTTAAATAGTAGTAGAATTGTGTTGGGTTAGACTCTATTTATGAGAACATTGATAGTCTTAGTACTTAATTTCCTGTATCAAATTAAGGAGGTTAGATGCAAATACTGCCTCTATCTACACATCCACACTGCTCTTTTTGAGAAGAGGATGAAAAAATAATTTCTAAGTAAAAGGAGTTTTCATGTTCCATGGTTGTCTTTTACTCCCAGTTCTTTATCACCTAGTGAGTATGAATTAAGGTGAATTTTTTTCCTCATCTGCTTGCGATAGTTGAATGTGTACATCTTGATCTAGAGACATGTCTTTCCCTTTACAAGTTCTTTAGTCCTATCTTCTACTGAGAAGAAGAATGGTCCCTTGCCTTCTTATTCTTATACTGATGGGCTCCATTTTTCACTCTCTTATTACTGAAGTTTTAAATATTGATGGCTTTAGTGTCTACAGAGATGGTCCTTCTACCACTGTGGCCTCTTCTCTTCCAAGAATCTTGTCTTCTATCTTTATCCTTCTTCCCTTCCTTTCTTCCCTTTTCCTTCTTCCCTTCCTTTCTTCCTTTCTTCTTTTCTTTCTTTCTTCTTCCATTCTTCCTCCCTCCCTCCCTGCTAATTGTTTTTTTTTTAGAAAATTCACATTTATAAATTATTTTCTAGAATATACTTTTGGGGGCAAGGGAGGGGTTTCAGTGAGGGTAGTGGGAGTGGTTGGAAGGATGAAAGTGGGGGAAGTGATGTAAGACAATTAAAAATGTTAAAAATGAAAAAGAATGCAATTTTAAATATTATTCAACAAATACCTATGAAAAGGAGTGGGTTTTTTTTTTTTATTGTTCTCAAAGTTCTACTGGGTCTGTATCTTTTCCTTAAGGGGCTAAAGCACTTAATTCAATACAGTCAAATAAGAAAAAGGAATGGACAATACTTTTTCACATAATTATGTGTGTTTTGTGTGCATAAAAATGTGCACATGTGTGAGGATACAACAGTATGTAAGGGCACACATGCATGTTTGTGCACGTGAATATAGAGTCCTG
The DNA here is from genome assembly GCA_004026605.1 of Ondatra zibethicus. Classification (NCBI taxonomy): domain Eukaryota; kingdom Metazoa; phylum Chordata; class Mammalia; order Rodentia; family Cricetidae; genus Ondatra; species Ondatra zibethicus. The sequence goes on along the minus strand of PVIU01010791.1, from coordinate 9,237 downwards.
AGATTGACGTCAGATACTTTCCTTCACCACTTCCTATATATGAGGCAAGGTCTCTAGTTGAGCTTTGAGCTGACCAGTTTGGTTAGTCTGGTTAGCTAGCTCACTCTGGATTCCCAGCCTCTACCTCTCACTCTCAGGTGGGCCACCATGCCGACCTGTCTTTAACATGGGTTCTCAAAGGAACTCCAGTCTTCATGCTTGCAGGGGCAAGTTCTCTACCCACAGAACCATCCCTCCAGTCTGAAGTAAGTATTATTCTTGTTCATATGTTTCATAATTGAGAGCTAAAACCTTTTTAATGGAATCTCCAAAGACCTTCATTTTATTGATTCTGTTATTCCTTCTTTACAACCTGTCTCTTCTCAAAATTAAACAAGTTCTAGGAAGAAAGTTTTTGCCAATGCATTTACCCTTTTCCATTTTTCAGAGAACTAATGTAATTTAATTTTAATAACTGAATCACCATAGCTAGGTCAACTACATAGTACTATTATTCAAGCAATAAATTTTATTATGTACCCTTGGAATTCTACTGAGACCTATGAAAAATTGCTAATACAACATTAAAATTTAATGCATTCTCTGGTCCCAACATAAATGCCTATCTTGTTTATTAACTATCTTTATAAGAGTTACAACTTCCTGACTCACAAGTAGGCACTTAATGAATTCTTAATGGTGGTATATGATTTGAGGAAAATTTAGATTGACCTGATAACAGTTATATTTTCTTTTATTTCCTCAAATTATTAATTCTTGAGGAAAGACTTATAACAACATATAATTTTAAATTCTTGTTTCTTTTCCAATTAATATAAATAAGAGAACCTATTTGTCTACAGATATAAACTGAAATTAAATCTAACCCTTTCTAGCGAATGCAGTTAGTCAGATATTCAGGCTACCAATGGGTTTGTTCTATACATTCAAGGTTTATGTTTTGATGTTATCAGGCAGCTCCCTCACTTTCTAGGTCTCCTACTTCCTTATTTATCTAAAACAGGCCTCCAAAAGTACTTTGTGCTTAGGGTTTTAATGAGTCATTCTGAGCAAAAACCCCTCCCAGCCCACTTAGCTGTTGTTTGCCAGTAAAAGGTGAATCATGTCATAAAGTATCTTCCAACAGTAAAGCATAGTAGAAAGATGGCTCAGAGAACTACAGGTCAACTAGGGTGAGTACCACGTTTGGAACTTAAAACAAGAGCATGCCACATCCAGGAATGACAATAATCAGTGGTGAAGAAAGAGATTAGGAATACAATAAAAAACTCAATTACACTAGAAATAAAAGTAGGATTTCAACATGCAGAGAAGTAAAAGAGGGTGTTGACACACAGGCATATACAAACTCACTGAGACAGAGACAAAGAAACAGAGAGATCAAAATCGAGATTAGTCATTTTTTGATAACTAGAGAAGGAAGCAAAACATAAGACTTGAAAGACATGCGGTCCATGCTGTAAAAAGGCTTCTAATGCCAGACGAGGGGTTCTGAATTACATTCTAAGCAGTATAGAAAGTAAAATGATATTTTCATTTGTATTTATTTTTAATATATTATTTCTCTATTTTTTGATGTGTATGAGTGTTTTGCCTACACGTATGTCTTGGGCTCTATGTGCATGAAATGCTTAAATAGCCCAGAAGAAGGCATTGGATCCCCTGGAACTGGAGTTGGGAGGATTTTCAGCTGCCCTTAACGGAAGAATCACTTCTCCAGCCCACCAAAATTACTTTTTAAATAATGAAAATGCATGGCTATTGGAGACTTTAGAAGAGAGAAGCATAAAATGGACAGTTCAACAAGTGAGAGACAGATAAGCCACTTACTGGTTACTGGATGGTCTTTGGCATTTCCCATTTGACTGAATTGTTACTAATAGGATTTGGACAATGGAATAAGCATCACCTCACCTGCATTTTTGTGCCCAATGGAAGGCAAACATTTGTTGTTGTTGGGTTTTTTTTTTTTTGAGTTTTGTTGTTGTTGTTTTTGTTGTTTTGGTTTTTTGAGACAGGGTTTCTCATAGCTATGGATCCAGTCTTGGAACTTGCTCTGCAGACCAGGCTGGCCTCCAATTTATCGATATCCACCTGCCTCTGCTTCCCGAGTGCTGGGATTAAAGGCGTGTGCCATCACGGGTGGCCCATTATAACAGTGCTTGAAATACAGTGTCAGATGTGACACTGCTTTGGTTTTTGTTTTCTGAGTTTTTGTTTGTTTGTTTGGGTTTTTGTTTTGTTTTGTTTTTCCAGACAGGGTTTCCCAGTAACTGTGGAACCAGTCCTAGAACTCCCTCTGTAGAACAGGCTGGCCTTGAAGTCACAGAGACCCATCTTCCTCTACCTCCTGAGTTCTGTGATTAAAGGTGTGCACCGCCACAGCCCTGCCTCAGGTGGCTCTCTTTATTAGCCAGGCAGAATAATTCTGAGTCAACCTTAGGTTAAAAATGGCTTAACACCACAATATTGAGCCTTTGGTAATCCCAAAAGACACTGCTGAGAGGGAAGTTTTCAAGTTCTGCTCTATGCAGTCAGAGATCAAATATTCTACCATCTTCCTCATTTCCCTGTTCTACGTCAAGAACGCTATGGTTCATGGGTAGAAAAAAAGCTAAATGAAAAGGGGGAATGCTTCAGCAGAGAGGTTCTATAGCTAGTCCTGGAAGAGCCTCCGTGATGATCTGCTGTTTCCTTGGCTCCAACTCAAATGGTCACATTCGATAGCCAGAAGAGTTAGAAAAGGTATTTAGACAGTTTATTCCCCTGGAAGAAAGGTGAACACACAAACAAACAATGATATTAGTGAGCACTGAACGTAGCTCCAGAGTAGCTAGCTGATATTTTAATACATGAAGGAACAGAAATCTCTAAACTAGACCTCACCTCCACAGCTCTGGGTATAAGTACAAATGGGTAAAATTGCTATCAAGTAAAACTATGTAATCATGGAAGCAATAGCCTCAAAATTAGAACAAAGCATTCAATGGGAAATTTGAAAAAAAAAACACAACAAAATGAGGAATTATGGGTGATGATTCAAGAGCAAAGTGATTTGATAAAATCATGTTTGTGAAAAGTATTCAGACACTGGTTGCCAGCCCAAACTATAATTATTTCATCCACAGTTTAATAGTGCTTTATTTGATTGGGGTTTGTGTATGTGTGTGTGTGTGTGCATGTGTGTGTCTGTGTCTGTGTGTGTATGCTTGTTTAGAAAATGAATAAGTAACTGCCCTGGTTTGCATCAAGTTTTCACTTAGATGGGAAATTATATAGCTTATTAAATTATAAAAGATAGAAGAATGTGATTACATTGTTAAAAATTAAGTAATTATATAACAAGAATGTATTTTCTTTAGTTATTTAATTTTTGTTGTAATTACAGGTCATTTTTAAATATTTAAACTAGCAATATGCATGACTCAAAAGTATATTTTTAATTAAAATAGCAAGTAGTTTTATGGTTCCTGTTATTAGTCATCCTATTCCAAACTAACACTCCAATGCAGTAATAAAATAACCTTTTTTTTTTCTTTGAGTTGTCTGTTTTGAGACAGGGTTTCCTTGCTTAGCTCTGGCTCTCCTGGAACTTGCTCTGTAAATCAGGCTGACCTTGAACTCAGAGACCTGCCTACCTCTGCCTCCCAAGTGCTGGGAGTAAATGAGTGTGCCACAGCACCCAGCAAAGTTACCCCTTTTACTAGCTCATTCCATTCTCCCTGAGATTCCTTTTGCAAACCAGCAACTACAATTAGGAATACAGTTAACAGATCCTTTTTTACAAAATCTGATGTTATGTAACACACGTTTTATTTACATTGTTTTTATTAATGAGTTTTCCACATGAGTACAAGAAGAACTTTACTTTGATCCCTCTCACTTCCAGTTTAGGAAAAGCAAATAGAAACTCTATTACTGGCTATTCTTATTAATTTTTAATCTTTCTTTTTCTTTCCTCTTTTTTATTTTATAAAGAGCTGCCTCTTTTGCTCTTATGCCCACCCAACACCCTGATTTCAGAGCATACCATGTCATTGCCAAGGTCAGAGATATTTACAAGGTGATGTTTAGAAGTCACTACTGCAGCTCCTGGATTTCACAGAGCAGAGGCTTCTTTTTGTTGTAGGACCAGGCTCAGTTGATGGTAGGGTATCTTTCTCAACACTCTTTCTGCTCAGCTTTGCTACTTGCAACCAACTTTTTTCTTTGGTCCATCATCATTATCTCCATTAAACATCTGGTATTTGCAGAGCTTCTGAGGCAAAAATTGAACAATTTCTTTAGGGCTTTTTATCTAACCGAGTTTGATAGATTCTTTCCTGTCTGGCTGCGACAAGCCTGAACATGGAGCTATTTGGTGGTTTGCTAAGAGAGCTGATTCTTAGTGAACTGATTCTCACCTGTGCCTGTGATTTTTTCTTTTACTAAATGAAAAAGAAATAAAAAGGAAAGGACATGGATGCTCCCAGGTATGGTGGAGGAGAAAGTTTATAATAGACATGCTAGAGAGCACAGTCAGAGGCAGGGACATCTGGGAGGGTCCAGAGTGGACAGGACCAGACTGAGCTGGGCCATGTGGGGAGAGGGAGAGGAGAACGGAGAGAAGAGAAAGGGGAACCAGGTGCAGCAACCAGGAGGCCATAGATCCAAATAAAGGGAAGGATAACCAAAATGTCTGGATATAGGGAAGAACCTCTGGGGGAAGGGCAGCCAGGCCCCTGGGATGGAGAGTTCAGGGTAGAGGTCAGAGACAAGCCATACCCTGTAATAGGTAGGGACTGAGGGATGCTGGGAGAACCTGCTGACCAGATCCGGCTTTGGTATGTTAAATAGGCACCCCAGCCATTTGTCCCGGGTTTGAAACTTAACATCCTTTCTGGTTCTCATTCACTGTTCTATCTCCTGCTGTGAGACAAATCTTCCAAGTCTTCACTGAGCAACTCCATCCTGCAGTCTCCTGCCATGCAGCTTTCCTATGTGCCAGATGTCAGTGAACACATCATCCTTTCTACTTTCAGAATCTTTGCCAAGACCAGTAAATCCCCAGCAAGGGCAAGGGTGAGTGGGTATTGAGCATCCAACTCTCAAAGAGTCTAGTTTGGCCTGTGTTTCTGTGTCTGAGCTTGGACTGCACCTGCTACTTCAACACCAGATAGTAATATACTATATAGTTGCTATACTCAAACTTGCACCAACTCTACTGTAGACCCAGAGTCTGTAAAATAATTGTTGCTTGATAGGTGGGAGGTTAGCTATCTCCAGAGAATGCAGCTATCCCTGGCCATCTGCGACTTTGTATGACGGCTGATAAACTTCTTTTACTCAACAGGATGAACTTGTCTAAGTCACAGTTTGGGCTTTTAGGGCCATTCCAGTTGAAAACAGTTGGTCATTTTACATCTCCCCAGGAAAGAGGCAACACCAGCCTCTTTGTCATCTGCCATTTCATTTGCCAGAGTCAACGCCAGAGTCTGAGCATCTTACTTCAACTGTAACGCATCCACATCGGTTTCCTTTAGAGAAGATACACAGATGATCTTTATGCTACTCTAAAGGATACAATGTTTTATACTTACACAAGCATACCTGCGTGGTAATGCTCAAAACTAGATTGATGATCTAAAACCCTATATGCTTATAATTTTCAGAGATGGTATCAATTCTTTTCCATAAGGAATCCAACTGAAAGGTGTAAGAATGCTTTGAAGAGACACATTTTTGAATCAGTTTTTCTAGCTTAGTCTAAAAAAATTTCTTGTAAAAATGTAGCACATTAGTCTGGTTTACATTCTTGGAACCCAGGTCCTGATTGCTATTACTAACTTCTACTGCAAGATAAAGAGAATGGGTGATTCAGTATGACACTAAAAGCTCAAGATTATTCAGGATTTATCTGGTTTCTGGGAAAAAATAAGAATGTTGCCTAAATTTCTGGGGTTCCAATATATAGTAGAATCAGTGAGAACGGGCTCTCATAAGCATGTGACATTTTAAATGGATGACCTGAGTCCTGCTAGCTACTCACCACTGTTAGTCTGTGGTAGGGCTGATACACTTGCCTCACTGAGGGCAGAGCACTCACACTCAATCTTTCCCACCCTTTGACTGGATATGAGTCTGTATTAATCACTGCCCACTACCGAAAGAAGCATCTCTGACCAAGACTGAAACATCATCAATCTATAGAAATAAACATGGATCTCTAGAAGACAGTTGACAGCATGAACATTTAGCCAAACAATCGTAGATTACCCCTCAAGGCCTGTGACATCCCTAGCTATGGCTTTTGACCAGATTTTCAGTATTTTTCTGATTTTCCAATCCAAAAACGATTGGTTCCTCAAATGCCACCCCCACCAGGCTCAGGGAGCCATGTGAATGAGCAAGCAGAAGAATCTAAGTGCCAGAGCAGGTAGGGGTGCTGTGGAATGCGGCTGTCTGAACATAGCTTACTGTTTCACACATGGTCACCTGCACAGGACCAACATGAGATGAAGAGAGTCAAACTTCCAGCAGGGATGCGGGAAGAGATCATGAGAAGGCACCCCTAGTTGATGAGTTTTTGGAAGTTTGATGGATGATGGGGAAGTGCAAGTCAAAGTGGAAGTGACCCCACACCCATTCATATATGGACAGTACTAATTGGACGGTGTATTGTGTGGATTTTACAGTGCACCAAGTCTGATATATATGTGTATATATATGTATATATGTATGTCTATATATAACATGTATAATATATGTTTGCACACACACATATGAAGACATGAAGGTGGAAGGACATGTTCGGGGGTTCTAGAGAGAGGCTAGAGGGGTAGATATGATCAAAATACATTGTATATCATGTATATGTATGAAGTTGTCAATAAATAAGTAAATATCCTATTAAGAATAAGCTTTCAGGGGCTAGAGAGTTGACTCAGCAGTTCAAAGCTCTTGATCCTCTTTATAGAGTTCTTGGGTTTGACTCCCAGCATCCATGCAACAACCATCTGTGACTCCAGTCCTGAAGCATTCTCCCGACCTCCATGAGCACCAGGTTTGCACATGTTACACACACATAGATGCAGGATAAACACTCATACACATAAATAATAAGTAAATCTTAAAAAATGTAAAAATTAACTTTCCTAGTCCTGATGACTGAAGCAACCTTGTTGGTTTATAATTGCATTCATTGTCTTTTTGGTTTCATTATTTCTTTTGGGTACTGTGAGGTTAAAATCTTTTCAATGTCCAAATTAAAAGAGTTAGGAATTCATAACAAATGGACGCAGCACACATGTGAGAAAGGTTAGACATTTTGAAAGTAAAGGTCTTTTTCCTTATTGCTGTTATTATCCTAATGGCTAATCATTGTGATGGAGATTTAAATGTCCCTAAGAGTTAAATCCAAGCTTAAATTCATTTGTAAAAGAGCTAATACATCAAGCTGTTATTCTTTTTTTCTACAAGGAGTGGCTTGTGTGATGGGTTTAAAACTGGATGGATGCCATCCTAACTGTATCAGGAAAGACATTAATCAAACATTTGTTGAAATTAAATGACTGGTACTCACACTTTGATTTTTAAAATATAGCCAGCATCTTAGAACAAAAATATAGAAAGATAGTTTTATGAATTCACATGATATTTTTTTTTAGGCAATAAAGACCAGACAAAGTTCTTTCATAGATGAAAAACACTGCAAATACTACTTCTGTTGTCAGATTTAACAATTTCAATTGTCTGGGTTAAAAAGATGCTGAAAACAATGATCTGACCATCATTTTTACAGTCTACATAATCCACCAAGAAACAGAAATATTTATATTTAGGTTAAGAGTAAAGTAATGGAGAAAAGTAATACAATGTGAAAATCATCTTCAGTATGAAATACAAAATGCTTTTGCATTTAAGGAAATAACAAATGAAGTAAGCATTACATTCTTAGTAAAAATGAAGCAAATTGCTAAAGTATTTACATTTTATTGAAGGTAGACTACCTGAAATAGAATCCTAGATTTCAGGATTTTTAAAAATTCTATTTTTAATTTAGAAAATGTTTTTGTACATGTTGTATGTGTTTTTGTGTGTGTGCCTTGTGCATGTGGGTACCCACAGAGATGAGCTGAGGGAAACAGGTCCCCTGGAGCTGGAAGTTACAGCTGGTAGAAGCAGATGCTGGGATCCAAGCTGAGGGAAGACGGAACTCACTGTTCACCTCTAGCCATCTCTCAATCCCATGGATTCTCTACAGGGAATTATGCAAAGAGAAAAAAACTCCCAAATCCCTGGATTCTGGTGGCAGAAGAAAGACGTTTCTGAGTTTCAGTAATGGGGGCTTATGTGAAAGGTACACGCGCATGTTTTGTGGATCCTGTTCCATCTTTTCTGTAAGCCACAACACTCCTATGCAATGAGACAGACTGGGAATGACTGGGTCCTTAATTCTAACCAAAAGTTTAAATAAATTCATTTTATTTATATATACCATACATTGCCCTTTAATGCAAATAGGTTTTGGACTCCAAACCTGAGATGAGCCTTCAGATCCAGAACCAGACATTAGAACTGAAGGCTCTAATGAAAGACCGTGGTGATCAGCCATGATGGTCAGTACTTATGCCCTTATTTACATGCAATAAACCCTTGTAAGGGTTTTCACTTGTCGCTTCATGGTCTTGTATTAAAGAGAAGGGAGAGAGTTGCTACAGCTGTGAAACCTGTCTTCAGTTTGGGAATTCTGATCGCGTCTCCATAACCGTGAAACTTCAGTTTGGGAATTCTTTCCTTTCCGCTGTATTCAGCGTCAGTGGCCCTTTGCTGCTTGTGATAAAAAGAAAGAATATTTTGGAAACTATTAACCAAACGTTAGTTCCTGTGGTGACTCCTCAGTGGCAGGCACAGCAAAACATCTTTGGTTCTGTTGTGGCTTTCACATGACCTGAATTTCAGCTGCAGCCAATTCCTGGATCCTCCTGGGCCTTCTGGGGCTTTCTCAAACCAAGATGTGAGGTTCTTCTCAATCTGTTTGTTTGACAAGGAAGTTTGGATTCTTTGTATGTTTTGGTCCAGTTTGTAGAGACAGTAACAGACACAGAAGACCACATGCATTTGGAGCCATCTCTTTTCTTTCACACGAGAGTGGAGAAGTTTCCCTCTTCTTTACACCTCTCTTGAAAATCTTAGATTATAACTTATAAACACGTGTTTTATTCTTTTGGTTCTGTGTAGCATATATCACTACAAGTA